>APFE031532305.1:42618-65058 GCA_000404065.3 Pinus taeda
TTTTTCTCCATTCTTATCCTAATTTTAACTAAAAAAACATAGAAATTCTATCCCAATTCTTTTTCCTAAACTATTCTCTCATATCCTTTTATTTAGTAAAAGAATATTTACATAATCTTCACTTCCTATTTTATTAAAAATAACAAAATATTTAAAATTGATCACACCCCATTTTTATTCCATATTTACAAATGAGGATGGTCTTGATGCTCTTGCATCAGTAGGTTACTTTTTTTTACTGTTGTATTTTGCACAAGAGTGTTGCTATTTTCTCAACTCATTTTCATAGCTGTTGTTGTATAACTTTCTTATGAACATGGCTATTTTTGAGTAATGGAAAGCAACTTTATTTGGCATCAATTCTGAGTTTCTTTAGGAGCCTGCAGCTCTTGGGGTTGGGCCCAGCCCAAGTGCCAAGGCTTCCTTCATGTACTGTTATTTGCTTTTTATGTCTTTGCAAAATAATTTCTGTTAAGTAGATTAACATCTTGCTGGTTACGTAGGTCATGGTTGATGATTAGATAGGCTTTTCATGTTTAGATTTAGTTGATAGATTAATAACAGGGAAGAACTTCAGAAAAAGGCCATCAAGCACCTCTGATCTCACCTCTCCCTCAGTGGGATCGTGAGTTGGGACAAAGGTGACATTGCTACCAACAAAAACACTGTCTTTGCTTCACCATGCAATTAGTAGTGTTAGATTTTTAGTTGCTAAACTTGATCTCAGTTTTGGTTGCATGCTTAGGGTTATGATTGCTTAGTTTCATAGTTATTTCAACTGGTTTCATTGCAAATAAACTTCTGTTCCATTTCTTTGCTGTTATCTAGGTCAGAATAGACTAACGTAACTAGGTCTTTGATTTTCCAAGCCCTTGTTTGTTTCGTTTGAAAAACAACTTGTAGAGCACCTGTTATCCTTCTTTATCTGCCCATACTCCACCAACCCTACCTACTCCATCCTCTGACCTGGACTCTTGCCTCACAATTTCCATTTGCTCACTCTGCCCTAAATTCCCATATTGTTGTGCAACATTGCTCTACCTCTCCTTGAACAAATACAACCATCCTCGCCACTTCTCAGCTCCATTCCCCAAGTCTTGGACCTCCTCACACCCTTATCTCACCTCCATATCCACTCCTTCATCTTTCTTCCTCCATCCATCCTCCAAAATCCCATTTCTGAACATCCTGTAGAAAATTACAGACATCCTGTAGAAATTCTAGAATATCCTATAGAACCCCTGCAGACTTCCTGTAGAAGCTCACGAAAGCAGTTTCTTAATAGCCAAACTCTTTGAAACTCTCTGGAAGGGTGCTAGGGACCCCTTAGGTCCTCTCTGAACCTTCCCAACCTCCTGCAAGCATTTTCTCTCGCCGATCCACCTATGCTTAGTAAAAAACAACGAAAGCACATGCATGACAATTCTGACAACTTATTCAAAAAGACAAAAAAGATGTTTTCTTCAGATAGAAGTAGCTTAGACACACGTACTTTACCTTCCTAGAAGTAATGGCATCTCTTTCAGTAACTTGTATCCTCTTTTTCGCATCAGTAGGGTTAGCTGGTAAAATTAGGGTTTGCTAGGGTTTGCATTTCCTTTCAGCTTTTCAGTTTCTTTCTGCAAGTAGATTAGCTTCATTTGAGTTAGCTTTCATCCATCAGTTAAAAAGCTTCTTCTCAGAGCTCATAGAAGTTGGCTTAAGCCCCTAGCGGACTTGTGCCAGCTGACCAAGTGACAGCTGCGGCAAGAGCTAGTACTTGTGCATACAACACCGTCGCTTCCAAGTTTGTTATGAATTACCGGGTTGATAAGAGTAAAGAAGGGAGTCCCAGGAGTTGCAACATTTTTTCTGCAATACTGGAGCCCACCAGTCGCATCCTCCTAAGCCAATGTGTCTCAAGCATCATCACCTAAACATTAGAAGTGTTTGAGTTAGTAAGTTAATGGCTAAGTGAACTCATGGTCCATCTTGACTTCGAAACTTGCATTCTATCCATGCACACAGTGAAAAGGCACACAAAAGTGGAAAAAGAAAACAAAAGCATGAAAATATCTCACAAAAGAAAAAGGTGCACTTAAAGATGATGACGACTTGCACTTAAAGAAAGTGCACTTATTCAAACTGAAGGAATGTACCCTACTTGGCCGCAATCCTTCACACTAAGAAATTTCTCCCTACCTGGCTACATTCCTTCATGATGAAGACTTGTGCCCTATCAAATTGTATGCATGATCCAATTTGTTGCATGAGGGCACACTCCTAGAAAATAGGAACCACCTTAACTCCTTCTCAACTCATCCTTTCATATGAAGACAAGTGGAACTCATCCATGAGTTAGTTTTTCATGTTGATCTCTTTAAATAAAATCAACTAATCATTCCCTCATAATCATTTCATTTGAGCGCACAGCTGGAAAATCATCAAGCCTTTCATCAGCTAGTGTAGAAAGTAAGTTTACGTGCTCATATATTTACTTCTTTTCATTATTTCACTATCAAATCTTGCTTTTTCTATTGGCTATTTCTTGATTTGTGGTTTCTTTGTTGGCATTTTAGTTGGATCTTCATCTTGCAAGTGTTCATTTATTGTTGCATGCAAGAAACTTTTCACATTTCTTGAAAATTTTCATCTTCCACCATGCATGTGACAATAGATTATATAGAATTGAAAATCATTCATCTCCTCATCTTAGCATAAAATTTTGCTTTATGTACTTGTTTCTGGGCTCTTTTAAGGAAGAGCACACTCCTTGAGCTTGAAGTTCCTCCAGTCTCGAAAATTGCGCCCTGTTCAACCCAATTTTCTTCCAAGGTGCATGATCCCATCACAAAGGCCCAAAGGTTTTCTCTTTAGCCCTTTAGAATGCTACAATGTGCTCTCCTTTGTCTTGAGTGCATAGGCACACTTTGAAGACCTGAGGCTCCCTTTTCCTCATCCTTTGCCAATTTGGAGTGTGATGGTGCACCCTCCTTGTCTCCCAAGGCACATGGGCACATAGGGAAGAATTTAAGCCAATTTTTCTCATTCCTTCAACTTTTCAGGGTGCTACTGTGTGCCCTAGCTGATTTTTTCATCTTTCTTGAGCGCATTAGAACACTACGAAGCCCCACATGACCATGCATGTCTCTTTGTGCTTCAATAACGCACCCTCCTAGTTTTCATGTGTATTTTTTCTTGCATGAAAGTTATTTTTGATTATCGTTCATAGTTTTTCATGCTCTATCATTCATGGTGACTCTTTGAATGTGATTTACAAATATTGCTGCATAGTTAGTTGTTTTCAGTTCATCTTGTCACTATGAGTGTCATTCCACAAATAAGTGTCCATGCTACAAGTGTTACCACTGTTTCATCATCTGTTGGAGACATGTCACCATGTGATCTAGGTCCAGGTGTGAAGAAGGACCTTTCCAAGACCTTTTACTTTCGTGATGTGTTAAAATTTCATTTTAAAAGAACATTAATAAATATATCTGCAAACTGTAAAGAAGAGGAACATAACAATCATCAGCACATGAAAACAAAAGCCATTGATAACGGAGTTCGTCTAGGAGGGACTACGTCTCCGTGCCCCAGTGTGAAGATGGTGTAGGTTTCTACATTAAGTGTTGCTAATAAATATGATGTACACAAGAGATGATGTCTCAATCATACAAGGAAGAATGCCCTCACACAGGAGTGGCTCTAAGAGATGTTCCACAACTAGAACTCTCAATCAAAAGACTCCTATCAGTATGACACAAAAACAAGCATGGTGCGCATCCCGCCAACATGGCACAAAAGGGATGTCAAAGTAAAACACATGCATGACGACAACAAGAGTATCCCAGCAACATACAACAAGGGATCTCAAAGCATAACATAAAGATTTATGGCAACAAGTACATCATATAGAAGATTCCGCATAACATGAAGCAAGGAATCATCACAACATGTAATAAACAAGATCCTGCATCAACATCAATCATGGATCTATACAACATAGTGTAGAAAGAAGAAGTACATGAACACATCATATACCTCACAACCAAGGGCCATCTGAATAAGTGGATGTCTCACTGCTGAAGCTGCTCAAACCATTGCTCTCAAGGCATCGATCTCATGAAGATGGTTGCTTGCACATGAATGTGGACATCTGCACTGGCACTTAGAAAAGTGACTAGAAGAAGAAATGAGATAATAAGAAACTTGAAGCCACCATTAGCTTTGTGGCATTGAGTAGTGCTGAATTGACTATCCAAAATCTGAATTCTGAGAAGTTGAGAATTATGGGCTCAAGGAATATTCTAGATTGCCCCGGGATTCCTCAAAGATTTTGTTCCATGGATGGACTGTAAATTTACAAATCAGGTGACAAATTTGGTCTTGCCATTGCGATCCCTGTGGAAAACCATGAAAAGAAAGTATAAACTTGACTATATTCTGAAATGTCAAAATTTTACCTCCTTAGGAGAATTTCATGGCCCATGGTTCTGCTCCCTATTTTTGTTGAAATCATGGTTCCACATGCATTCTGGAACTGACTAGAAAATGCAAACCTCTGATGAAGAAATGAACAACACCATTGTGTTCATGGCGATGAGGTGTAAAAACCATATAAAACTTGTCAAATTCTAACAAAGTGAAATTTTTTCCCTCCTACAAAATTCATGGTTCCTACATTAAAATATTAATTAATTCACTGCCTTGAAATTAATGCTTGTATTCTGCCTCGAAATCCGTCCCTGCAGTCTCTCTCCTCCTTGAACTATGTGCAAAGGAAAAAATGACTGTTTAAGTAGAATTCGTCGGCGGATTCTTCAACAAATAGGTCGTTAGACTAATGGTTAAAAGCGACTTATGGTTAAGGAGAGGTCAAGGGATCAAATCTTTCCACACATAAAACTTTTAAACCAAAAAAATTTGTTGAAATAGGGGTCAGATCTACTTTGGGCAGATCGCCCCTTAAACCCCGCGCTTAACACCTTATTGGTGCTTTTCCCACAATCTCGGCGGATTAATCACAATCAGCAGTCGACAATTGTAAGGGGCGCTGGCACATATATCGGCGCCCGATATAGGGTTTCGGCGATACATGATATTGGGTGGTGACAAAATCGGCGATGGGATTGGCATATTACTTGGCGCGATATCTAGGATGTCGCCGATATCCATATCGGTGATCGCTCTTATCGACGGTCGGCATGGTGGAGGTATCGACGCCCTTATTGGGGGTTACACCGACATACTCATCAATAATCGGTGCGGTGATATGTGTGGCATATAATATATGCGATATATATATGGTGCGATCGTTGGGGAGGGTTCAGTAGAGGTTGTGGCCGTCGATCCCATCATATATATATATATATGGTTGCGATATATGCGATAAGGTTGTTTTAAAAGGGTTTGGTGAGGTTTGTTGCCGCCAATCCTGAAACCATGTCTTCGATTATTTTTATATAGTTATTTTTAACTATATATTAAACAACATTTTGTTATATGGTTATTTATTTAACCATTTTCCATGATTTTGCCTCTTATGCAAGTTTAGGAGACAAATGAGAAGATTCCAAGTGTCAATGGATGATGGGCTACCATGTGGGTCCCTCCTGCTTACTGGGATGCCATGTGGCATGCTGTGGGCCCCACTTTTCCCCTGTCATGTCAAACTTTGAAGAGCTCTATCTTTCGCATACAAACTCAGTTTGATGAGTCGTTTGCACCACCATGATCAGGATGATGAGGTCTTTGATTTGATCCTGGTTTGAGCACAATCCAAACACTTTGATTTTTGAGCCATCTTTTTCCTGCGTGTCTCTCTAGAGCCACCTAGATCAATCCTCCCCACTAAGGAGCTTTTGGTCCTCCAAAAGCATGGAAAATAATCTGCATCTTTCTTTATACCTTGTCTACATCACAAATGTCCTAAAAAGGTCTCGCCTCCATCTCCTTCACCTTTGTTCTTCAGAGCCTTAAGCGATGAGCCGACACCTACTACTTCTGCAACATATAGTACATTGTTTGCAAATCACATGCTTTGACTAACATGACTAAACTAAAGACCAAACGTCCCATACTTGCCACGAGTTTATAACACATCCTCGGTGGTCAAGTTTACAACAAGATGGATGTAATACCCCAGTTATGACAACAAGGCCAACTCATCATGGTTGCTTCAAAAAGTGATGGAAAACACATCATCACTGCAACACATGATTTACATTCATTAGGCTAGACACTATTGTTTTGACAAGTGATGGAAACATAACATCAGTTTTAGAGTTTTAACATGAAACTCAAAATATGACTCAAAACATGACCATACATCATTGTTGTTGACCAATTGATGGAAACACATCATCACTTTTACACTTGAAAATGCAACAAATGATTTACAAAAGAATGATCATGAAATGACATCATGTCAAAAAAACCATTTTTCACTAATCAATGTGAATGGGTCACCTCCCTAAGGTGGTTTTTCTTGTCGAACAACTACTCTTCTTGGTTCACGCACCGACACTTTGTGTTCAAGGTGCTACTCTGGATAAAGCTTCCAACAAGTGGCTCTTTGATGGCCATTTCTGTCGCAATGACTACAGTAGGATTTCTTCCTCCATACCTGCTTAACCTATTTATTTTCATGCTGCTAAGAGGGTCTTTCATGCCTCATGAGTGCTGCCATTCTTTTCCAATACATGGAAAAGGTATGGTTAGGTAAACCACAAAAGGTGCATGTTTTCCGATGCCTTAATCTTCGTTCATCATTAACAACATGATCATAATCAAAATGAACATTCGAAGATAAAAAGTAATTATACCTTCCTTTGCTATCTTTGATGTCAGTATGGCAATGAGAGCTTGCCTCAGCTCTCTCCCTATGATGGAAACTGCCAAGGGATGATGGGGATGTTTTCTCATCATTCTCTTTCCTCGACGATGTCTTGGACGAATCTGAGACCTTTGAGCACTCTCCTTTAGTGTATCTCGAGCCTATAAAGCAATGTTCATGCACAACCTCCAAAGGTTGAGTGATGCCTTGGTTATTAGCACCAAGTTCTTTCTCCTCGTGCCTTGTCTTTGTAAGGAGCCTCATGTTTGTCCCTACAATTGGGATCTCCAACTCTCCAACAGACATCATACTATGAGAAGATGAAACCAAAAGGAAATAAACATCTTTTACCTTCTCTTTCGATTTGGAAAGAACTGATGAGGGCTGCTCATCATTTGTTGTTGGTAGATTGCATTCCCCAACTTCTTTCCTGACATACCCAAGTCCTACCTAATCGGGTAATTCCTCTAATTTGATGGGATTGAAAATGCCTTGGCCATTAATTCCCAAGCCTTTCCCTTCATATCCCATTCTCTTCAACATTTTTGAGCCAATTCCTATGGTATGATTTTCAAACACAGCGAAATCATCATCAAGAAACATACATGAAGATGGAGAACTAATTTTTACCTCACATGGGTCTCACTGCAACTTTTCCAAGGCCTCGTCCTTTTCTTGCAGCTGTAGTAGCAAACTCTACTTCTCCTCTTTCTCTTCACGTAGACACATCTTCTATTCATCATTCTCTATTTGAAGATTATGTTTGTTTTTCTTCAGTTCTTCCATGGCCTCTTCTATGGCTTTCAATTGAAGTTGTAACCACTCCTTTTCCTCTGTTTCTTTCTATCGAGTTTCATACATAATTTCCACTTTCTTGGAAATGTTAGGAATGGTCTCATACATTTCTCTTTTATCCTCTGTCATTGTTCATGTTGCAATTCACATCAACGTAAAGACCTGCTCCGATACCACTTGATCCAAGTCCGGGTGTGAAGAAGGACCTTTCCAAGACCTTTTACTTTCATGATGTGTTAAAATTTCATTTTAAAAGAACATTAATATATACAGTTGCAGACTGTAAAGAATAGGAACATAACAATCATCAGCACATGAAAACAAAATCCGTTGATAACGGAGTTCGTCCAGGAGGGACTACGTCTCTGGGCCTTGGTGTCAAGATGGTGTAGGCCGCTACATTAAGTGTTATTAATAAAGATGATATACACAAGAGATGATGTCTCGATCATACAAAGAAGAATGCCCTCATGTAGGAGTGGCTCTAAGAGATGTTCCACAACTAGAACTCTCAATCAAAAGACTCTTATCAGTATGACACAAAAATAAGCATGGTGCGCATCCCACCAACATGGCAAAAAAGGGATGTCAAAGAAAAACACATGCATGACGACAACAAGAGTATCCCAGCAACATACAGTAAGGGATCTCAAAGCATAACATAAAGAGTTATGACAGCAAGTACATCATATAGAAGATTCTGCATAACATGAAACAAGGAATCGTGACAACATGTAATAAACAAGATCCTGCATCAACATCAATCATGGATCTGTACAACATAATGCAGAAAGAAGAAGTACATGAACACATCATATACCTCACAAACAAGGGCCATCTGAAGAAGTGGATGTCTCACTTCTGAAGTTGCTCGGACCATTGCTCTGAAGGCATCGATCTCATGAAGATGGCCGCTCGCACATGAATGTGGACATCTACACTGGCACTTAGAAAAGTGACTAGAAGAAGAAATGATAAAATAAAAAATTTGAAGCCACCATAAGCTTTATGGTGTCGAGTAGTGGTGAATCGACTGTCCAAAATATGAATTCTAAGAAGTTGAGAATTCTGGGCTCAAGGAATCTTCTAGATTCCCTTGGGATTCCTCAAAGGTTCTATTCCATGGATGGACTGTAAATCTGCAACTCAGATGAAAAATCTAGTCTTGCTATTGTGATCCCTACGGAAAACCATGAAAAACAAGTATAAACTTGACTATATTCTGAAATGTCAAAATTTTACCTCGGGAAAATTTCATGGCTCATGGTTCCGCTCCCTGTTTTGGCTGAAATCATGGTTCCACATGCATTCTGGAACTAACTGGAAAATGCAGATCTCTAATGAAGAAACAAACAACACCATTATGTTCGTGGCGATGAGAGGTGTAAAAACCATATAAAACTTTTCAAATTCTAACAAAATGAAAATTTTTCCCTCCTACAAAATTCATGGTTCCTGCATTAAAATATTAATTAATTCACTTCCTTGAAATTCTTGCCTACATTCTGCCTCGTAATCCTTGCCTGTAGTCTCTCTCCTCCTCGACCTGTGTGAAAAGTCAAAAATGATTGTTTAAGTAGAATTCATTGGCGGATTCTTTAACAAATAGGTCGTTCGTCTAATGGTTAAAAGCGGCTTATGGTTAAGGAGAGGTCAGGGGATCAAATCCCACCTTCTCTGCATATAAGCCTTTTAAACCACAAAAATGTGTTGAAATAGGGGTCGGGTCCACTTTGGGCGGACCGCCCCTTAAACCCCGTGCTTAACACCTTATCGGTGCTTTTCCCACAATCTCGGTGAATTAATCACAATCGGCAGTGGACAGTTGCAAGGGGTGCTGCCACATATATAGGCACCCGATATAGGGTTCGGTGATACATGATGGTGGGTGGTGACAAAATCGGTGATCGGATTGGTGTATTACTCGGCACGATATCCAGGATGTCGTCGATATCCATATTGGTGATCACTCTTATCGGTGGTTGGCATGGCAGAGGTATCGACGCCCTTATCGGGGGTTATGCCAACATACTCATTAGCGATCGGTGCGGCAATATATGTGGCATATAATACATGCGATATATATATGGGTGCGACCGTTGCGGAGGGTTCGGTGGAGGTTGTGGCCCCCGATCCCAATATATATAAAATAAATAATAAATATTAGTATATATATCTATAAATATATAAATATATATATAATATATATTATTTATATTTTTATAATATGGTTTCAATATATGCGATAACGCTGTTTTAAAAGGGTTTGGTGGGGTTTGTTGCCGCCAATCTCGAAACCATGTCTTCGATTGTTTTTATATAGTTATTTTTAACTATACATTAAACAACATTTTGTTATATGGTTATTTATTTAACCATTTTCCATGATTTTGCCTCTTATGCAAGTTTAGGAGACAAACGAGAAGATGCCAAGTGTCAATGACATATGGGCTACCATGTGGGTCCCACCTGCTTACTGGGATGCCATGTGGCATGTTGTGGGCCCCACTTTTCCCCTGTCATGTCAAACTTTGAAGAGCTCTATCTTTCACATACGAGCTTGGTTTGATGAGCCGTTCACACCACCACGATCAAGACGATGAGGTCTTCGATCTAGTCCTGGTTTGAGCACAATCCAAACAATTTTATTCTTGAGCCATCTTTGTCCTGCGTGTCTCTCTAGAGCCACCTGGATCACCGTGCAAAGCATCCTCTAAAGAAATATTAGGAGCAAGTGTTGGTGATCCACTTGAAGTCGTAAAGTACAATATTCCTATATATGCAGACACTCAGTGCTTTATTGACTAGATGACAAAGGTTACTTGGAGCAAGATCTACAACACGTTCATGCATGAGACATTTCCTGAGGAATTAGAAGATGTGCATGCATATATAAACATTAAGAAGTCTAATATACATAGGATCACGTGCAGATACCCGATTATGCCATGCATTAAAGCTATTGAATGGACAATTACACATATGGATGACTCACACCCTATGCTACGCAGTGAAAGTGGTAGACACCTTGCCACCTATTATGGTGATGATAGGTAGATGCATTATAAGATTCTCAATCCCAATGAATATTCAAATGATTCCTTTTAAACAAGATGGGATAACCTTGACACAACCGATGTTAATAAGTAATGGTGTCAAGAACCCATCAAGTTTCACCATCGCCCAACAACAGTTTATCCGGAAAATATCTTGAGAGAAGTATATCAATATTTGATAGCTATGTATTTTCATATGTTTGAGTGTAAGAACATTGAGGTATTCCAAGAGAATTGAATATATATGCTCAATCTAGTGGTGAACCATGGAAAATATTTTAATTGGGTGGATATATTATCGTTTGAGTTACAATTCCAGGTGGGGCAGGTCAAAGCATCTTTGCAAGCAAATCAAGCTCCAAAATTTTACATGTTTGCATATCTCTTGGACGGTATCTATGCATGATATGCATTCCCATAGATATAATGGAACTAGACTCCTAAAGAGAAGTTTCCAGTTTATGTCCAATGGAGGGTGTTATCAAAAGGAAGCTTCAAAAGCATGTACAAAAGTTTGGACAAACACTTTTTTGTAGCTATATTTCGCCTGATATTTGAGACCAATCTACCATGCATGGAAGATCAAGTGAAGGAGTATCTTCAAGGTATTGCAGGTTGGTTTGAAGCTCCTGAGGGAACTTACACCAGATTCTTTGGATGTCAAACAACCCCTCATCTTATGCCACAATATGTGACAAATAATGTGGTCATACAAGAGGTAGAAAATCAATTGGACAAGGGACTTTTAGGAAACCTTCACAGGAGGAAGAAAGTCCCTTGGCCCATATTTCCATTAAGGATCAGATTATATGACTTAAAGAGTCACAGGGAATTGGCAGTCAAAACTGAATAGGTGAACCACCTACACTTTGCCACCAAATATTTCCATGCATATGATCCTAGGTGAATTGTTAGGAAGCTTTGTGAAAGGATTGGGCATAATACAAGGTATTCATCAATATGACGACTAGAGGATGAAAACATAAAGAACTAGTATAATTCCATAATGAAAACACATCCAGCCATGAATATTAGTTCACCTCACAACCCTCCAACTCAGGACTTATAGGAGCAGGAACAGGAGGAGGAGGAGGAAACAATGCCTCAAGTAAATAAGTTAGCTCCCAAGAATAGGATCATGTACTCATCAGGCGAGAGAAGCAGAAAATGGAAGGTCAATCCTTTGAATATAGGATCTACACAAACAAAACTAGAGAGGGAAGAAGGAGAAGAAGAGGAGAGTGGGAATTAGGATAATTTTCTTGAGAAGCAACTAGTAGAAGAAGAAACGAGGAGACAGATAGAGGAAGAACAATAAAGGCAGTCTCGGGAGGAGGAAGAAACATAGAGGTTGGAAGAAGAACAATTGACTCATGAAATAGAGGAGGAACAATATGAGGAAGAAGACACCATACATCCCATGGATGATGATCCCAATACGCCAGGTGAACAACCACTCATAGGAGGACATCTTCCATTCAGAGAGATGGAGATTACACCTCCACCAACAGACATAGTCATAGATGTTTGCAGCGTAACATTTGATCAGCTAAAGAAGAGGATCATGCAACAAAGGGATAGGTACTTTTCCCAACGATCCTCAGAACCCAGTCTCAGTAGCGACGGAAAAGGTGATCACCTCCAACACTAGAATAAATATGAGGGCACTTGTGATGACAAATGTTGCATTCAATACAATGGCACAAGATAAATCAGAGTACTTTATAAATAAAAATGCCAAGATGAGAAGAGAACTTGTTGTGATGAAGCAACAAGTAGAGATTCTTGTACTAGAGAACCAGTGGTTGTCATCACAAAACTTAAGTTTCGCAGAGTGGTAGTAAACAATGCTAGAAGAGCTAGGACCAATGGAGGATACCATGGCACAACTATATGATGAGATGATACTTATATAGTAGGTCATGGCCCCTCTCATTGTCATTCAGAAGAATGTATAGGAAGTAGTGAAACTCCTAAAGATAGCAACTAGAGAAGCTAACCAAATGTACGAGTGGAATACCAAATATCCAAATGCTCTGCAACACTTGGAAAGGAATGACAAGATCATCGCAGAGGTTGACAAAGTGCAGTTGAGATTCCACCTATAGAACTACTCGCATCTTGGAGAACATTTAGTTAAGACCATGGATGCTTACAACCAACTACATAATGTGTTTGAGTCTCTTACACAAAAGCACGAGATTCCCTCCGTCAGACCTCTTGAAGAAATCAGGGGCAGGGAGGTCATTTTTCAGGAGATCAAAGATTACATTGAAAAAATCAAGAAAATAACATAAGAAGAAGTCTTGGAAGTGACCAAAGATGTTATTCAACAACATTCCTTTGCACCATTCAAAGCGTAGATAAATATTTCAATGGTTGTGGAATAATGTCCAGTTGAGCTCCATGAACATACTATCAGAGGCATTGAGGTGAGGGTGCATTATAAAGGATACTTACCAGACTAGATCGAAGCCATCACAATGGAGTTAAAAGCATGGTGCACTTATATCACAAATGAAATACATGAAGAAGAACATGACCTATCCATTTTATGAGTTTTGTCTTTTGGCAGTTATTTCTTATTAGGCGACCATCTCACGTGTAAATTGTCTTATGTAATAAATGTTATGTAATGAAGTCCAAGGGACACAAGTGGAATATGAATGGACATACATTGGAATGTAATGAGTCATATTAGAATATGAATGTCATGGAAGTCAAAGAGTCATGAGAAGCTCAAGAGTCATTGTATTTGCTATAAATAGCTCCTCATAACTTGAGGGGCCTTTTGGGGGACCAAGCTTTTTATTGAGATTTTGGAGGCCTAGTCTTGGTTTCTTTCGTACTACATAGGAGATAGATTATTCTTTGGAGAAGCAAGTTGTGGCTTCATCTTCCACTATTGGATACAATATTTCACTCATGTAATATTTTTCTTGGGATATTACACCTATAATCAAAACCTCAATGAGCTGACAGTATTCCATGCATGTATCGTGTATATAGTTGGAATATTCAGGTTATGTGTATGGTATATGTTTCTTTATTTACATACTAATCCAATGAATGATTCCGTTGCTTGGTTATGGATGTTAATGAATGGATATTGTTATTCTTTAACGATTTTTTTTATTAGGTGGACTAATTTGTAGGCACACAACAAGTATTTCTCTTTAACCTCGGTCCCCCTTTAGGATAGTACTATTACTTTTTGAACTAGTGGTTGGTTTCCTTCACCATTCGTGGAAGTATCCCTTGTACACATTACATTGAGTGTCTCACAAATATCGCATTATTGATGACCCAAAGAGGTGTTGTCTTCTCTTATGTCTAATTGTAACTAAGGAATTTCTTGGAAAACCATTCCAACTGTGGTCGAACCATATGACTAGATGGGACTCCTACACCAAACAATGTGAGGTCTAGTTGGGAATTACATTGGGGATATGCCCTTGAAATGTTGGCGGAATATAGTACCGTCAACATTTCTAGCGCTAGAAGGAGGGCCAGATGACAAGTTGAGCCCATCAAGTCTATTTTAATCTCTTATCTTTAATGGCTTCATCCCAAATCATAACCCTAATGTGTTTTACAGAACCTTTATATATTTCAATCCCCATGGAATTTTTACATAACTTATCACTATTTAAATTTGATGGAAAGGGAATGGAAACCATTCTTGGGTATGTTGCTGGATTTGTTGAATTTGTCTTCTTGAGTGGTGCCGATTTAGAAGAAATCATTGCATGGTTGTTTACCCTTACATTGGATGGTTGTGCAAAGAAATGCTGCTATTCTTTACCCACTTTCACATATTTTGATCAATTGGTTAACAATTTTTATCGTTTTATTGATAAATATGAATATCAAGATGTTATTGATGAAATTTATCAACTTAGAATAGGATTGATTGAATATCTTGAGCATTTTTCTTATCAATTCCTTCATCTTTGTTATCATTTTCCGGTTGAGGTGGAGTGGTGGTTTTTATACGAGAAGTTTTATTCTTAGTCTGGTTGTCAAGGAAATATTTCGAATCAGAATCTTCTGAATAGGAATAATTTCAACTTGTGGAAGAAGGACTATGTATGCTCTTTGTCCCATGTCCTCCTTCCTTTGATGTTCAGTATGTCAGAACTAGACCAATCATTGAATCATAAGATCATCTTATAGATGAATAACTTATGTTTCTTTCACATCTCACATTAGATGGCGATTCATCCAACCTCATCAATCAACCATCTTCGAATCTTGATATTCCTCTCAATATTTCACCCATTAATCAAGATGAATCCTTGGATGATCACGACCTTGATGATTTTTTCCTTTCTAGAATATATAGTCATCCAAGTAATCTGGATGAATCTTTATTCCCACATGAATATTTGGATTTTTTGAATTTTCACAAGGGGTATGATACAATTATCGAAGATTTCCTTTCAAGTTTATCTCCTTTCGACGAAGAAGATGATATGCTAATCAATGATGAAAGTTGCACTAGTATTAAACATCTATCTTTTAAAGAATCTTGTTGAATCTTCTCTTGATCACCCTCTAACTGTGTTGTCTCAGAATTTAGAGTCAAGTCAGGTGTGTAGGGAACTTCATCTAAGGCTAATGGTTATGTCAGGTCCCTGTCACTATGGCAGTATTTATGATCTTGGCCATCTTTTGATTTTCTTGCACAACCTTTTCATTGATGTCAACACATGGGATGATGATGCCTTCCTAAGGGATGCTTATTTTATTAGCAAACAAAAAAATTCAACCCTTAAGGAAGGAAATTTAATTTGATGATCAATCTTCCACCACTTCATCCCTTTTTTACCAAATCTCAAATCTCTAGTGTAGGTACAAAGAATAATCTTAGTGAATCTATTACATCATCCACCAAAGAATCTCATGTGCATGACAACTTAGATTGTGGTCAACCTTGTGGTATGAATTATGACATGGATTTGTCCTTGTATAGTCTTTCATGTGTCTCTTTCCCTAAAGTTTGTGTCCATGATCATGTTGCAGACTCATTAGAAAAATATTTTTAGTCTAGGCCCATACTTGCATACTCTTCATTGAGACATATACGGTCATAGGCCTAATGTTTATCATTGTTGTGAAGTTTTCAGCATGGTAGAATAGTCGAGTGTAATACACCATTGTGGGTGCACTTCCTGTTTTGGTCAGTGAGTGCAAATGTTTTCACATTTCCTCTTATTAATTGCAATGATTTTCATTTTGAATGTACATGATCACATACTTCAGTTTAAAGGTCGGAAGCATATTTTTTTTTCACGTAGGAAAAAAGTCGTAATTTTATTCATATGAAGAAAATTTCATTTTGTAGATGCTTAGAGCATATCCTTATGAGCTGTTTATGAAAATCAGGACGCATAAGAATACAAAATTAACAAGAAAAGAAATATTATGCCAGCAAGCCTATACTTTCCTGCTTTTTTCTTCTCCATTTTTCGCCAACCTCCAATGTTGGGAGTGGGAACAATTATAGCAAGCTGATTTTCCTCTGTATTCATTGGTTGTTCTTTATCAGATTTCGATCCTTCGGAACTATGTGCTCGTTTGATGCCACTTATTTCCAGCTGTAATTCTTGTTGATGTGTTAAGTTATTTTGCCCCAAATTGGGCCCCCTGGTGCTCTCTTTCTGTATGTTTTCCTGTCTCATTTGCATGTCTGTGGGTTATGTCTTTAGTTCTCCCTCCTCCAGCAATTTGGTATGCTGCCAACCTTTGGGTTTTTCTGTTGTTTCTTGTTCCCTTTTGGCTCCTTACTAGCTAATGGACAGGCATATTGTAGGTGCCCTGTCTGCAAGCAGCCGCGACATCTAAATGCTGTGTTCTCATAATCAAGCAGTTGTGTCCACAATGAATTATTAAAATTCAATGTGATGTGATCTGGTAGTCCTTGACTTAGGTCCACCTCTACACATATTCTAGCATATGTGAAGATTCCCCGAATAGCTCTATCTTCATCTGTTTTAAGGTACTTTCCTAAGGAGTTCCCAATGGATGTTAAAACTTTTTGGTGCCAAAAATGTAGTGGGAGGTTATGCAACCTTACCCAAACTAGCATTATTGAAACTATCATGGTATTGGCATCAAATTCCGGGAACTAGGGGGTGATAAAGAGGTCAGCATTGCCCCAAAACCAAGGCCCCTGATTAATGATGTTGTCTCATTCCAGTTCTGTGCTAAATCTAACTATGAAAAAACCCTTAGGGCATAGATATATTTCACATTTAGTTGTCCATGATGTGAAAATCCATTGATGCAGTGCATCCGCTTTTGGCCAAAAACCATTAAATCTACATATAACAGCATTATGGGTTAAATCTATGTATAGATCTATTACCTTTGGCAGAGATATTCTAAGCATAGGTGATTCCGGCTTCTGTTCCACAATGTAGGGGCCTAGTAGCTCTGTTGTGGGTGCTGGTCTATGCTGCAATGGTTCCTTACCTTTGACTGCATCGTGAAAAGAGCCTGTAGTTTTTGAGCTGGCCCCCTTGCACCCACCTCGCAGTCTCAGGTTGAGGATGATGGTTGAATATTTAACGACTCCATAGTGCTGAAGTGTGTGTTGGTCCTGCACGCAGAGTCCTGAAAATATCAGATTTTGGTATGTTACTGGAGTTCCCAGTTTGATCTGGATCTCCTTTTTTAACTTTTGAACGATCATCCCTTCCCTAATATGTACACAACAATGTCTGCCTTCTATCGATTTGATAAATATTTGCTTTAGATATGTATTCATATAGGACGGATCAACCTTATCTAGGCCCCGATTTACTGGATTGTAAGCCAGATTTGGCGGATCGATGGGAGATCTAGGGTTTATATGTCTTCCCACTGTGTAAAAGGGTTGTCCACCTCCTATCAATAATTTTTCTGGTACTTCCGTAGTAGATCCAATGTGTGGTTCAGCAGATCCAGCACATTCAACAATAATATCTTAGGATCTACTTGATCCAAACCCAGTAGCGCGCAGTTCTCTCTTTTGCTGTCCATCCTCCATAAAGATCTCAGGAATCAGGTCTAGGTTGTTTTCCTCGACAGTCGTCTGGTGCTCGTAGTCAGCCAAAATGGGTTGTATGTTATCAGTGGGGAGGCCCCTGATCTGGCCAACCGCTTGGTAGTTCTCACCTTCCCATATGCCCATGCAGGGATT
Organism: Pinus taeda; assembly: GCA_000404065.3. Taxonomy (NCBI): domain Eukaryota; kingdom Viridiplantae; phylum Streptophyta; class Pinopsida; order Pinales; family Pinaceae; genus Pinus; species Pinus taeda. The sequence continues at coordinate 60,473 of APFE031532305.1, forward strand.
TTCCCTACTTGTTGAAATATCCTTACTCTGGGCATTTTGTATGCAGGCAGTCAAAAGGCAGCAGGGATTTCCTTGTTTTCCATGGTTTTTGCTCAGGTGGATCAGCGTACTGGTTGCCAATGTCTTGTCCAGGAGGCTAGTCGCAGGAACAATGGCAGATTCTGCAATGAAGATATCCTTTCTTGTGCCGTCTTGCTGGAAAAGGCCACATAGAATCAGCGCATGCATGTTTTGTAGACGCAGAACCACTACTTTCGGCAGGTTTTGGGTTGATCCAGCCTCTGCATATTCAGCTGCAATGAAAACCATGGCATGATGTGCCATTGTAGATCGTCCGGAGCTCCAAAAACTCGCTTTCCCCATCGGGAGCATATTATATGGCTACACTGAAAGTTTCACTTTACATGATCTGACCTTATATTTTTTAGTTTAGGCCAAGTTAGGTTGCATGTACTTAGACGCATTGCACTCTTATTTTGTTTTTCAAGTTGTGATTTTAATTTTTCGGTTTGATTAGTCTTTGAATAAGTCGGCTTGAGCTTTGAGATGGATTGGTTAATATTTGTGAAAGCCAAGTTGAAGCAGCTCTAATCCATTGGCTTATCTGTCATCCTCTTCTTTGATTATGTTTACATCTTTCAAGTCAATGATCTTCCAATGGAAAATACGATCCTTCAACTAAGAAGCTATAAGAAAAAAAAATTGTATCTATTTAGGATTATCATTCCCATACTTGGTCTTTTTAAAAATGATGTGTCTTCATTATCTATCTATGTAGAATAAGATAAGTGGAAATTTTTTAGTGATTAAATCATAAGAGGTATAAAACATGTCTATGGAGGAAGAACCTCTTATGCTCTCAATAAATTGGTATCCCTCTTTTGTCCGTTAAAGAATAATAAGTGCTTATGTACAATCCTATGAAATAAAAGAAAAATATAAAAGGGTGGAAGAAGAGAAAGGATTCCTACGCAGGGAGGTGAAGCAAGTGACTTCACTAGATTACTTTCTAGGCTCACTAGCAGCAAAGCAATATTTGTTATTCTTGAAATGAATCTGTTAGGGTACTGTCCAGGCCTTCTAACAGCGGAGAAATTCTAGAGATGTAAAACTAAAACTCTAATATTTTTATTTCGCTATAATATATTACCCTTACTTATGTCGATAGGATATTGATGTGGATTATTTAATTCTTGTGTCATTCTAAGTAGTAGAATTGAGAAATACTATATCTTTAACTAGGTTTAGTGGGAAGCTGGTGGTGACTCGTTTATCGAATCAACACTCACTAGAGAAATGAGACTTTACACTTACAATGAAACTATTATAGATAAGTTGGGGTTCTCCCAGTGTGTCGCTGTGACAATGACCCTCCAAATTTTTTTCCTCTGTCAATTTTGTAGCATGCGCTGACTATCGTTTCAAGCCCCCATGTGTTTTCATGTGGTTCGATTTGATATTTGTGTGTTTTATCCTAGTATTGCATCCTCCTATGTCTTGTGTCTCAAGCATCATCACCTAATCATTAGAAGTGTTCAATTTAGTAAGTTATTGGTTAAATGAACTCATAGTTCGTCTTAACTTAGAAAATTTCCTTCTATCCATGCACACACTCAAAAGGCACAAAAAAGTGGAAAAAGAAAACAAAATCATGAAAATATATCACAAAAGCTAAAAGCGCACTTAAAGATGATGAAGGCTGAGAAAGTGTGCCCTACCTGGAAGCACTCCTTCATGATGAAGATTTGCACCTTATAGAGTTTCATGCATGATCCAACTTGTTGCATGAAGGCGCACTCCTAGAAAATATGAACCGCCTTAACTCGTTGTTAACTAATCCTTTCATATGATAACAAATGGTACTCATGCATGAGTTAGTTTTTTATGTTGAACTATTTAAATAAAATCAACTAATGATTCCTTCATCATCATTTCATTTGGGCGCAAAACTGGAAAATCATCAAGCACTTCATAAGCTAATGCAGCAAGTAAGTTTCCATACTCAAATATTTATCGCTTTTCATTATTTTATTGTCAAATCTTTCTTTGTTTGTTGTTGATTTCTTATTTTTTAGTGTTTTTACTAGCGTTTTAGCTGGATATTCATCTTGCGAGTGTTCATTTACTATCGCATGAAAGAAAAATTTTACATTTCCTAAAACATTTCATCTTCCACCATGCATGGGACAACAACTTATATAGCCTTATAAATCATTCCTCTCCTTATGTTACAATTGGATTTTTATTTTTATACTTGTTTCTGGGATCCTTTTAGGAAGATTTCACTTCCTGAGCTCAAAGTTCCTTCAGTCTTGAAAGTTATGCCTTGTTCAACCCAATTTTCTTCCTAAGTGCATGGGCGCATCACGAAGACCCGAACATTTTCTCTTCAGCCTTTTGGAGTGCTACAATGTGCCATTTGTGTCTTAGGGTGCATGGTTGCATCATGAAGGAATGAAGACTCATCATTCATCCCTTGAAAATGTGACAATGTGCCCTCCTTTGTCTTAAGCACATAGGTGCACTTTGAAGACCCGAAGCTTCCTTTTATCCATCCTTTGATAGTTCAGATTGCGACAATGCGGCCTCCTTGTCTCCCAGGGCACATGGGCACATAAGGAAGACATGAAGCCACCTTTTCTCATTCATCCAAAATTTTAGGGTGCTACAGTGCGCCCTGGTTGATTTTTTCCTCTTTCTTGAGCACATTAGCTCACTAGGAAGCCCTGAATGACCATGCATGTCTCTTCATGCTTCAAGAGTGTGCCCTCCTAGTTTACATGTGTATTTTTGCTTGCATGCAAGTTATTTTTGGTTTTCATTTATATTTTTTCATGATATATCATTCGTGGTGACTCTTTGAACATGATTTACAAATATTGTTGCATAGTTACTTGTTTTTAGAAAATCTTATCGCTATGAGTGTGATTCCATAAACAAGTGTCCATGCTACAAGTGTTACCACTATCTCATCATCTGTTGGAGACATGACGCCACACAAAGTAGCCTCTAAAGAACTCTTAGGAGAAACTTTTATGAGTCGCTTGAAGTTGCAAAATCTAATATTCCTATATATGTGGACACTCAGTGTTTTATTGACAAGACGACATAGGTTACTTGGAGAAATATCTACATCACGTTCTTGCGGGAGACATTACCTGATGACTTGGAATATGTGCATGCATATATAAACATTAAAAAGTCCTTGATACACAGGATCATGTGCAGATACCTAGTCATGCTATGTGCTAAAGATATTGAATGGATAATTACACATATGGATGACTCACACATTGTGTTCCACAATGAAAGTGGTAGACACCTCGCCACCTATTATGGTGAGGATATGCAGGAATATTATAAGATTCTCAAGCCTAATGAATATGCAAATGATGCCTTTTACACAAGATGGCCTAACCTCGATACGACCGATGTTATTAAGAAATGTTTTCGAGAACCCACCAATTTTCACGATCACCCAACAATAGTTTATCCAACTAAGATATGGAGAGATGTATATCAGTATTTGATAACTATATATTTTTGAATGCTTGGGTGCAAGCACACTAAGGTATTCCAAGAGAATTGGATATACACACTCAATTTGTTGGTGAACTGTGGAAAATATTTTAATTGGGCAGATATATTATCATTTGAGTTACAACGACATGTGGGGCAGGTCAAAGCATCTTTGCACGCAAATCAAGCTCCAAAATTTTATCTATTTGTATATATTTTGGTTGGTATATGTACATGATAGCATTCCTAAATCTGTATTGGAACTGGAATCCTAAAGAGAATTTCCCAGTTTATGTCCACTACAGGGTGTTATCAGAGGGAAGCTTTAGATGCGCGTACGACATAATGGTCGAACACTTCTTTGCAACCATATTTAGCCTAATATTCAAGACTGATACACCATGCATGACATATTAAGTGAAGGAGTCTCTTCAATATATTGCAGACTGGTTTGTAGATCCATAGGGAACTTACATCAAATGCTTTAGATATCAAACATCCCCTCATCTTATGCCACAATATGTGAAAAACAAGGTGGTCATGCAAGAGGTGGAAAATCAGTTGGACAAGTGACTCTCAAGAACCCTTCATAGGAGGAAGAGAGCCCCTTGGCACATATTTCCACTAAGGATCAGATTATATGAGTTAAAGAATCACAAGACATTGGTAGCCAAAAGTGAAGAGTTGAACCACCTACACTTCATCACCAAATATTTCCATGCATATCATCATCCTAGGAAAATTTTTTAGGCAACATTATGAAAGGATCAGGCATATTAAAAGGTATCATCAATATTCCGACCAAAGGATGAAAATATAAAGAATTGGTATAAATCCATAATGAAAACACATCCAACCATGAATACCAATTCACCTCACAACCCTGTAGCTCAGAACTTGTAGGATCAGGAACATGAGGACAAGGAGGAAAATGTAAGGACTCTGAACAACACATATCTCCACAATGGTATGATATTGTCCACTTTGGGCCTAAGCCCTCATGGATTTGCTTTTGGACTTACCCCAAAAGGCCTCATACCAATGGAGATATTTGTCCATCCTTATAT
>APFE031532315.1:1666-23467 GCA_000404065.3 Pinus taeda
TTACAGCTTGTGCACAGTGATTTGTGGTGTCCACTTCCTGTTGCTTCATTCTCTGGCTGCAAGTATTTCTTAACTTTCATTGATGATTTCTCCAGACGCACTTGGGTATACTTCTTAAAACTCAAGAGCGAAGTATTTAACACATTTTGGGCCTTCAAAGCCTTTGTTGAAAAACAATCTGGACATCAAATTCTTAAGCTAAGAACTGATAATGGTGGAGAATATGTTAAAACACATTCATCAACTTTTGCACCGAAAATGGAATTCAAATGCAACATACTGTTCCATACACTCCACAACAAAATGGTGTAGCTGAAAGGAAAAATCGCACCTTAAAGGAAATGGCTAATTGTATGCTGCAATCTAAGGGACTCAGTCTTAGTTTTTGGGCCGAAGCAATTAATTGTGCAAATTATATAATAAATCACACTCCTACTAAGGTTCTAAAGAATATCACTCCAGAAGAAGCTTGGAGTTCCATTAAATCAGATGTAAGTCACTTTCGTATTTTTGGAAGTGAAGCATGGGCCCATATTCCAGATGAAAAGCATAAAGCTTTAGAACCTAAGAGTGAGAAATGTACTTTTGCTGGATATTCTGAAGATGTAAAAGGTTGTAGACTTATTCCATTTAAGTCCAAAAATGTTATCATTAGAAGAGATGTAAAATTTGATGAAAATAAATCGGCCTGCGAGCCTAGTCCGGCGGATGTGCCACCTCTTCCTATCTCTTCTACTTTTGAAAACATTTCTTCTTCAGATGATGAAAGTGAGGATGACAATCCTCCCCCACCTTCTCAGGATCCTCAAATTCCAAGATGGGTCCGTGCTACTCGGGATGCAGCAGGTGATCTTGCCGGTGATCCTACAGATCAGCGACGTACACGTTCTCAGTTTGAAAGAGCCTCTTCTTTACTGGCTCAAGCTCCAGAAAATCATGATCCTGACACTTTTGCAGAAGCTTCAGGCCATCCACATTGGGAAGCAGCTATGAATGAAGAATATCATTCATTGTTGGCAAATGATACATGGGATCTTGTTCTTCTACCAAAGGGACGCAAACTTGTTAGATGTAAATGGGTTTACAGAACCAAGTATGGACCAGATGGGAAAGTTGATAAACATAAAGCTCGTCTTGTTGCTAAGGGCTTTTCACAGGTTGAAGGCATTGACTACACAGAAACCTTCTCCCCTGTTGCCAAAATGAACTCTATCCGCCTTGTTCTTTCCCTTGCTGCCTCTTTAAAATGGGAAGTCCATCAGATGGATGTTAAATCTGCCTTCTTGCAGGGGGACTTGCATGAAGAAATCTATATGGAACAACCCATTGGCTTCATCCAAACAGACTCCAGCCTTGTATGTCGACTTAAGAAATCTCTTTATGGTCTCAAGCAAGCTCCTCGGGCTTGGTATGCCAAAATGGATAGCTTTCTTTTAGAATCTGGCTTTTCTAGGTGTTATTCTGACAATACTGTCTACACCAAGAAAGTGGCCAACTCTCTTATCATCCTTGTTCTTTATGTTGATGATCTTATTCTTACTGGTAGTGATCCCAACCTTATAAACCATGTGAAGTCCAGCCTTAAAAAGAAATTTGAAATGACAGACTTAGGACACTTACACTATTTTCTCGGTCTTCAAGTCTTGCAATCCAAGGAGGGTATTTCCCTTTCCCAGTCCAAGTATGCTTGTGATATTCTTCGTCATTTTCACATGGAAGATTGTAAGCCAGCTCCTTCTCCCTTTCAGTCTGGAGTCAAACCTTCAGTCTCTTATACTTCTCCTGAAGTTGATGCTACCTTATATCGTCAACTTGTACGAAAACTCTTGTATTTAACCCATACTCGTCCTGACCTTTCCTTTGCTGTTGGCCTTGTTGCTCATTTTATGCAAAACCCCCGTGAAAGTCATTGGAAAGAAGCTAAAAGAATACTTCACTATGTTCGAGGTACAGTACAGTTTGGGATTCATTACAGTGCCAAAGCAGCTCCTCTATTAGTTGGTTTCACTGATTCTGATTGGGCTGGTGACCCTGATGATCGGAAGTCTACTGCCGGTCATGTCTTCACTCTTGGTTCAGGACCTATTACATGGGCTTGTAAGAAACAGGCTGCCATTTCTCTTTCGTCAGCAGAAGCAGAGTATCGTGGTGCCGTGGAAGCTAGTAAGGAAGCCTTGTGGCTTCGTCAGATCCTATCAGAATTTGGCTTTAAGCAGCAGCATCCGACTACACTTTGATGTGATAATCAAAGTGCCATTCAGCTTTGCAAAGATCCAGTTCAGCATCAGCGCAGCAAACACATTGAACTACACATGCACTTCATCAGAAAACTCATTCATGACAATGTTCTTGAAGTGCAATATTGTTCAACAGATGATCAGGTTGCAGACATCTTCACAAAGGCTCTCACAGAGGCGAAGTTCACTAAACTTCGATATATGCTTGGAGTTCAGGAAGTTGTCACTAAGGGGGGTTAGGCTCTAGTGCCTCCTTCCTTCTCCTATTGTGTCATATTTGTAAATCCTTCAATCCTATCCCAAGTTGTTCTTAAGGGGGGATGTTAGGATATTCCGACACATAGGAAATAGTTTAAGTTCAACTTGGTCTAGTATAGAGTTAGGTATAGAGTTAGGTAAAGTGTGTTTCTTTACCGTTGTACATTTTGTAACTTACAATCCGACGGTCACGATATGTAGTGATCCGACGGTTCATTCTCTCCTCGGTATTACCGACACTTGATCCGTGGCTGACACCCGATTGGTCCATGAATTATATTTAAAGCGCATGGAGGGTCATTTGTAGGTTCACCATGCATGAGAGAAGCTTATGTAAATTTTCATTCTTTTATTAATAAATTGCCTATAGTAGCCACGTTGGCGCAGGCCGTGGACTGTTTCCCTCTCTGAGGGTTTTAACCACGTCAAAATACTGGTGTATTGATCTGTGATCTGTTTGTGAGCGATGTCCTTTTGGTGTTCTGTCTGAGGAACTTACCCTGTAAATTCCTACAAGCGGAAGTGTAAGTCTTTTTAACCGTTAAATTCAAAAAAAAAGAAGAAAAGGAAAAAAAGTGAGAAGATAAATGCTTAAAACAGAGCTTTCCACAAGGGAGAGGCACTGGGTAAACAACAGGTTTCTTCATGGGTAATCGCCCATGGATCTTGACAACCTATGTAATCTAATGGCCATCAGGCGGAAAAGAAATCGACGGTTAACCACCAAAGCGGACCCGATGCTCTTTAGTCTAACGTTTATAATCCTCATCGGGCCTGAAAAGGAAATTATAGATCGTGCAGGTTTCCGCTTCGATATTGTGAAGGACCGTCAGATCAATTATCGGGCTCCACAAGTAATCAGAGCTTAAGTTTCAAAATGGACCCAAATTTTTATAAACCAATGGCTCACAATCATTTGGGTTTGTGAACAGCGTAAAAGGGGCGCATGTTGCCGAAGATGAGAGTGTTGATGATCGTCAGATCTCATGAGATCTTAGATGGTTTCAGGTTATGTAATTGATTACTCTTCATAGGGTTATCCTTGTTGATCCTTACTTTGCAAAGCCATGTAACATATGTAATCTTTCTTGCGGTTAATAGAAGGCTCCACTCTTATTCGACCAAAAAAAAGAATTGGGTAGTATTTTACCTAATTAGATATATCCTTCTCGACACATATCCCCTATAAAAAGAGTGTTAGAGGCTATATTGGAAGAGGGTTACAACACTTGTGTAAACCCTCTAAGAGTTTTAGGTGGAAAAGATTTGTGAAACTCATTAACTGTTGAGCTTTAAAATTGGATATTTATTGGTTTTAAAGAATTAAAGAGCCTTAAGTTGGGAGGCCATATTGAATGGAATAACTATTGTAAATTTATCAAGAAGAGATACAATTCCAAGTAAATCTTAAGGTCTTGGGACCCTTGGCCTCTAGGCTTTCCTGTGCAGATTATGTAGGATTAACCACTTAGAAATACAACCACTTTTCTTGAGTCTAATTTCGTTTGAATGAACTTAGTATCTTCCTCCCATGCTTGAGTAAGTGTGGTTCCAAGGCTTAGAACCCATTTTGATACCTTATATGTTGAAAAGTGTGCAACAAGAAATGCTAAATTTAGGAAGTGCTAAAAATATAACTGCTAAAAATAGCACTCGTAAAAATAGTAGTTTGGCCAATGAGCATTTTGGCCACCTTGGGTGAGAGGTGAAACTGCTAAAAATAACATCTTCTAAAAATAGCATTTCTGGGTCCCATCCTATTTATAGCAGTCCCTGGTCTATCTATAGGAAGTAAATTCGAATTTGGTCTTACCAGTAGTTTGGAATATTAATTAATTAATTCTCCATGATTTAACTAGTTAATAAAAGAAAACTTGAAGTCTTTGTGAGAACATGCAATATTTTCTCCACTAATTAGGGAATGTGTCCTTGATTTTCTCCACTGGTTGAGGAATTAAGGATGAGTTCTATATTGAGAGGATCAGTTGACTAGTTTAACTTAGTCAAGTTTAGTTAGATTAATTTAACAAGTTGTTAAATTAATGAGATATAGTTTGTTGATGCTTGCATGCATGTGACAACTGTTGTTTTCAGATAACTGTGTATTCACTCATGGATAACTGATGCATGTCAGTTTTGTCAGAGACCCAGTTGAGATCAGAAAAGGGACATTGTACTATCAGTTGGATGAATATTTTTTCTATAAAGGAAGCTCATCTATGATGAGGATTTATCTCCTTCAGGTTTGTGCATTTAGATTAGAGGTTAGTGAGTGTGTGAAGAGGCCAATTGACACAGGTGGCAACACTGGACCCCAAGGAAACTGCACAAGGAAATAGGAGGCTTGGAGGGCAGAGGAGAAGGTTTTTGAGAAGCCTTTGACTGTCTATGAGCAGCAGAGGGATTGTACTGAGAGCTGGATAGCTTCCGAGCTAAGGCTTTGTGTAATCCAGACTACATTTTCATTTGTATGATAATACAGAGATGGGGTTTTAGGCAGGTGCTTTCCCTAGGTAAATTCATCTGTGTTATGTGCGATTGATTCCTTCTTATCAGTTATATGTGTTCTTATTGATGTTGCTCATGGTTGATTAAGATTTCGCTAAATTGTTTGTAGAAGTAGATCAAGTGTTTTGCTTTAGTACATTGCATTACTAGGTGATCTACAGGTGGGAAATTTCTACATGGTATCGAAGCTAGCTGATTTGTAGAAAAAGTTCTACATGGTATCAGGGCTAGGTGATTTATAGAAAAATTCTACAAAATTCTACATGGTATCAAAGCACAGGTGATCAAGGAAGAACAATATACTAGAGGGGATTTCAAAGTTTTGAGTTTTGGGCCGAGAATTTGCAGAGCAGATCTGAAAATTTATGTACAAAATTTTCATAAACAAATAGAATATTTGGATTCCTTGCGGAAAAATACCCAAAAAAAAAAAAAAAAATTGGTTGAATCGGAGTTCGGATGAGGGAGATATCGTTGATTTAAAATCATCTCTTTTTCCAAAAAATTTCGTGATGGTGGGAAAGTGGAAATAGATTGGTGTGCTAGCCAAGAACCTGTATGCACTTGAGGTACAAGATGCATGCAAAGCCTTGAGGAGAAAGACAAAGGTTAGATACTTGGTGGTTGTAAGGGAGAGTAAATTACCTCTAAACATGCAGCGCCAGAAGAAGCCTCAGACAATTGTGGAGGAGCCACGATTGATGCAGCAACTTCAGGAGGTTGTGGAGCAGCCACAACTAGAGAAGATGAAAGGAGATTGAGTAGAGATATATACTCATGCAGAGACCTCCAGTAGGGGGAAACATCAAGCCAGGTGGGCAGAGGGATCACATGCAACCATACCTCCAGGTAGGAGGTGGGGTGATGTGGAGTGATCGTCCCAAGGAGGAGGGGTAGGATCCTTAAGGTACCCAACCTCTTGGATGAGACCTTGCTATAGGAGCCCCAATATGGAGTAGCAGGAACTGACTGATTGGGTAGAGACAAATGCGGATGGAGTGGTAGAGAGAGCTACAGTGCAGGGAATCCCAAGATAGTGCAGGCTGCAACAATGCGAGAGGCACAAGTGTGTTGCACAATGTAGGGTAGCGCAAAGAAGGGTGCAATGGTGCGAGATGCATGGAGATGTTGCAATAGTGTAGAGATCAGAGAGGGAGAACTTGTTAGCAACAGGTAGAATCTTCAGCATCAGAGTATGTTTCTAGCCCAACAGAGAGGTCAGTTGGGAGTTTTTTCTTCCAAGTGTTGCTGAAGCAAGGGCACTTGGTAGATGTGTTGCATGTAGAACATTCCAGAGTTAAAGGATCGGGTTCGAGAGGAAGCCTTTCTTGTTGAGAGGGAGCGTTGAAAAGTGTTCAACAAGAAATGCTAAATTTAGGAAGTGCTAAAAATAACACTTCTAAAATAGTAGTTTGGCCAATGAGCATTTTGGCCACCTTAGGTGAGAGGTGAAACTGCTAAAAATAACATCTTCTAAAAATAACATTTCTGGGTCCCTTCGTATTCATAGCAATACCTGGTCTATCTATAGGAAGTAAATTTCAATTTGATTTTACCAACAATTTGGAATATTAATTAATTAATTCTCCACGAGTTAATTAGTTAAGGAAAAGCAAACTTGAAGTCTTTGTGAGAACATGCAATAATTTCTCCACTAATTGGGGAATGTGTCCTTGATTTGCTCCGCTGGTTGAAGAATTAAGGATGAGTTCTATATTGAGAGGATTAGTTGACTTAGTTTAACTTAGTCAAGTTTAGTTAGATTATTTTAACAAGTTGTTAAATTAATGAGATACAGTTTATTGATGTTTGTATGCATGTGACAACTGTTATTTTCAGATAACTGTGTATTCACTCATGGATAACTGATGCATGTCAGTTCTGTCAGAGACCCAGTTGAGATCAGAGAAGAGACAATGTACTATTAGTTGGATGAATATTTTTCCTATAAAGGAAGCTCATCGATGATGAGGATTTATCTCCTTAAGGTTTGTGCAGTTAGATCAGAGGTTAGTGAGTGTGTGAAGGGACCAATTCACATAGGTGGCAGCACTAGACCCCAAGGAAACTTCACAAGGAAATAGGAGGCTTGGAGGGCAGAGGAGAAGGTTTGTGAGAAGCCTTTGACTGTCTATGAGCATTTGAGGGATTGTACTGAGAGTTGGATAGCTTCCGAGCTAAGGCTTTGGGTAATCTGGACTATATTTCCACTTGTATGATAATACAGAGATGGGGTTTTAGGCAGGTGCTTTCCCCGGGTAAATTCATCTGTGTTATATGTGATTGATTCCTTCTTATCAATTATATGCGTTCTTATTGATGTTTCTCATGGTTGATTAAGCTTCAACTTAATTGTTTGTAGAAGTAGATCAAGTGTTTTGCTTTAGTACATTGCATTACGAGGTGATCTACAGGTGGGAAATTTCTACATGGTATTGGAGCTAGCTGATTTGTAGAAAAAGTTCTACATGGTATCAGAGCTAGTTGATTTGTAGAAAAGTTCTACAAAATTCTACATTGTAGAAGTCTAATGGAAAACTTATAAGAGTGTTTTTCCCTTAGGTGAGATATTTAGAAAAATTAAAGAAATTTTGGACTCTTTAAGGAATAACTTGGCATTCTTAGTTGTGTTGCATGAAGTTATTTTCCATGCAACACAACCCATATCGCACAAAGAAAACTTTGTGTGATATGGTGGAAACATTGAAGATCAGGAAATGGGGCTTAGAAGTGTTGCCATATCCCAAGAAAATGAAATTTCTCATGGCGTGACATAATGCACCAAAAATATTTGCGGTATGATACATTGCACCTTCAAATATTTTCAAGCTATGACATGGTGGAGCAAAATACTATCATGCAAAGAAAAAGTATAGGGCCATGTTGTATTGTGCCACAAATTTCATGAGTAGAATATTTCGCAAGGTGGAAAATGTTTGAGGATGCAACAGGGAAAAAAAGAAAGAGAGATGAGGGAGAAGACCCTTTTGTCATGTTGAAGAAAATTTTCAAATATGCACTGAGGGAGGAGGGGGGAGAGTTTTTGTGGAAACAAAATATACTAGAAGACATGACATATCATGAGAAAAATAACTTCTCGGGAGGTAAGGAAAAGGGGGAAGATGGAAGAGGAAGGAAAGAAACAAAGAAAAAGATGAGGAAAAATAATAAATGAAAAGACAAAGGGAAGGGAAGGAATCCTCACAAAGGGAAAATAAAATTTTGTGTGATGTGATGTATTGCATGAAGACAATATTCATGTGATGTGTTGGAAGTATAGAAAGTTTTGAAGGATGTGATAAGACATCATAGGGATGAAATTTTTTGATGGTGCGATGTTTACACAAGACAAAAATATGGGTGTGAAACAAAAGTTTTTGGTTGTGCGAAATAATGCATTCACAGAAATTTTTTCCTAAGGGTATAACTAAAGAGGGAGCCATATTGGGGGATAGAAATTTGATGACATGATGTTTCACACCACAAAATTCTTTGGCATGATATGTCACATAGAAAATATATCCAGATTGTGATACATAGTTGGTTAGAGGTGTGCAACATCAACCCAAAAAAATATTTTTCATGATGTGATAAACTAGTGAAGATGGAATTTCCTTTGTAAACATGTACCCCAAGGGTTATTCATATGATTCCACATCACCTAGTATGTGTCCTTCTTATTTGAATGGAAAATGGCATCCACCCATGGTATCTGACAATGGTATTTACCCATGGTATTGTAACTCAAGAACGCTATAAATAATGGGCCTCACCTTGCAAGAAAAGAGATAGGCCCTCCATAATGTAGTTGTAAAAGGAGCTTCTTATGCATTTAATAAAATTATTTTTTTTATTCAGTGTGTGTATCTTTCTTTTTTAATGTTTTTGGGATACATTGTTTGGAAAATGTATATGTTCCTCCCCTCCTCTCTCAACATTCATGGCTCCTAGATCTTAGCCCCCAAGATTTGGATCAACAATATTAAAGTGGGTTATGACTCCATGGAAATTAGGGTTTTAAGGATCTTGAATGGAATTTCTTAGATCTTCTCATAATCCTTCACTTTGCATTTAGAGAAGGGACTAGAAATGACTGTTTATTTCAATTCTCTTTTGTAGTACTTCTAATCTTATGTGCTTACTAACTAGTGAACAAGGAACAAGGTTTCTACTTAAGACCTCCAAATTCATTGCCATTGATACCTTGCAGTTGGTAAAATCACGACACCATCGCCCACACAAGCACCGAGCAAACCCCCTTGGTCGAGGCCCTTCTAATATCAATCCCTTGTGGCATCCATATCTCTATAGCCCATGACTAGAATTGCATGGTGGCTTCAACTCGATACAATCTAGTTGACACCCACCAGCTAGAACCCCATGAGTAGCCATTCCATGCTTGATTCACCCGATGACACCATGACTCAACACTTGGGTCTTTCCTTATCATCTCGCACAACTAAGGCCTCTGTTTTACTCTGCTTAAATCTGTCCTTGTGGGGCTTGATGCCATTTTGGGATTGGAGGGAACTCACTTTCTTTCGCCTCCCTTGATCTATTTTTTATAAGGGCGGGGTATCTTCTTCCTTGCTAACTTTGACTTCCCATTGGACGTTGGTGTCTTAATTACCCACTTGCTAAACACAGACGAGTTGGACATTCCCCCTAATTTAGCACTGGAATGGGAGCGATATTGACTTCTTCAGTGTTAGGTTGGTATTTTCTTATTGGATCAAGATGAATCTCTCACCCGAGATGGAAGCACAAATGGTAATTCCATTTATTCTAAGGGGGCCTATTCTTTCCTTTAAAATCCCTCCCCATTGTCCTCCGGTAGTAAGTGGTTAGCTAGTATTTGGATATGGGACACACCAGTGAAGCTCAAATGTCTTATTTGGTTTGTTTTACACAGTAAATTTCTAATCTCAGAGAATTTAAAAAAGAGAGGTTTTTTAGGGCCTCACTTTTGTCCATTGCGCAAAATAACTAATGAGGAGGCGCTACGTATTTTCTTATAATTCCCTTTCTTGGCTTTGGTTTAGAGGGAGGTTTCACTAATTCTTAAGAACATCTCACCAATGGATTGACATTCCATTGTTAATTGCATCCTTAACTAGTCCATCCATAATTGAGCGTTCTATGCTCTTCCTCTTTAAATATGCTGGGACATTTGGCATTGTAGGAATGTCCTCATATTTGAAAACAAATTTGTTGATTTGTTGTCAACCACCTTGTCTATTGTGGCCTATTTTTTAGAGATTGACCCTTGGATCCCTATGCCACACATCCGTAGATGGTCACATAGGAACCTTGAGAATATTTACTCTATTGGTTAATTTGATGTGTTGCATCTCAAGGGGTATATGGTTGTGCGGCTATTATCTGTCTTAGCCTAGACATTGCCTATCATTGTCACTATTCTGGTGGAATTGGTTCTAACATTCAAGTTGAGGTGTTGGCATTATGGGGGGGCACTCTGGTGTGTCAATTGATTGGCCATTGACCCGATATGAATGCAGGGGACTCAAAGACTACTATCAATTGGATCAATGGCCTCTCCTTTCTGTCCATTCCCTCCTTTTCACATTGGATGGAACACATCCAGGCATTGTCTGCCTCCTTCTCCTCCATTACCTTCTGCCATATTTACAGGGAGTAGAATGCCTCGGAAGACTCATTGTCTGAGAGAGGGTCCTCTGTCTGGGATGGGCTGATGCGTTTTGAATTTATGGTCAGTGGAACCATTCACAACATGGGATCTTTCTGCTTGTGAATGGTACTTTGCCTCCTACTCTAGTGGGCTAGAAAATTCTAGGACTAAGGTGCATGCTTTGCCACTTCTTATGTTCATGGAGACTTCTCTATGTCTCAAATTCAATGGAAATCAAAAGGCTATATGATCCTGGCTATGTGGTGGTCTCTTTACATGCACTATTTTTAAGCACATAGATTCCCCTTTGTAGTACTTTTTGGCACTTTGTCTTTCTTATTTTATACGCTAGTTTTTGCAATAGCTCTCAGGTATTAGGGAATTGGATATTTTTGAGAATTATGTATATGTAACTATCTTTCATTTCAGTAATGAAGGGCTGCTACTTTTTTCGCTTGAAAAAGGGCCTCTGCTTTCCCTTTCCAATCCAGTGTCAACCTCTATTTAGCTACCAAGAGGCCTAAAACACTAGCCAACACAACAAAATCCATGAGCCCATTTCACACTGAAAGCAACAAGAGATTTTGATCTCCAAAAAATTCTTTCTCTCCAAAAATGATACCATATACAAAGGATCAAAGAAAACTTTGAATCAATAAAGATCCAAAGTCCTAATATCAACCACAACGATTTTTATTTATTGATTTTTTTTTCTTCAATTGCACCCAAACTAGTTCTAGATCTCATACATATGAGGGAATCATTGTTCATGGTAACCACTGTACTAGATATCTAACTGTTTGACCACATCTACATCATTATATCCTTCATACCCTTATCATCACAAACATCTTCTTGGTTATATGTTCAAGTCTCTCCAAGGATATGCAAACACTCGGTTCATGCTTTCTTGTACTCAATTATTATAAAATGCCCCCTAAGGCACTCGTATGTGAGATGATAATAATGAGGTCAAAATAATTTTGGCGATTACATGAAGGAAATGAGATGTGTGGGAGATATACAAAAGAACTGAGGGGCGACATATGGCATTCGAAGTGGGATGTTGAATGATTTTTCATCGTGTTGATTTCCTGTAGCCGATAAAATCATCTAATCTTACAAGGGGTTCTTGTCCCATAAAGACTTTGGTGGATTTTGAGCAAAAAATGAATACAAGAAAATTGCTACATGCATACACAACTGTTAATCATCCGAGAGAATGTTGCAGGCTAATTTGTCAACCTATTATTGCTGAAGTTGTTGTTCAAGACTCAAGCTCACTTTCAGAGAATGTTTCCTTGGAATCACCTAAAAAACAAGTCATTGTGGATGATTGAGAAAGGGTGGTATTTGTTGGGCTTTCAAAGCAACTTAACTTTTTTTAGGCCAATAATTCATTTCTACTTTTGTTCATTTGCAAGGTTAATAAAGTTTTTCCTTTTCCATTTGAAGATATATCATTGTTCAATGACGCTGGTAATGGCTCACCTCCTAAAAATACTTCATGTTGTAGCCATTTAAATGAATACATTCAAATACTTAAAAAGACAAATAAACCAACATTGAAGTGCACACCATCTCATCGGATAGTGACAATTTACAAAGACAAGCCACCAAATTTCTACGAAATAGGTTAGCAAGCGAACTATCTCATCATGGTTATGGGTCACCCACAAACCCATGATTATGGGTCCACCACACAAAACCCTTGACACCAAAGTCCTTTTTTTAGTTCACACGTTGTCAACATCACAATTGTCCCACAAGCATTACAGGGTATCTCTATCTTTAGATCTTCGTACATCATGGTTATGGGTCATCCACGAACCCACAATTATGGGTCAACCACACAAAACCCTTGTTTTCAACAACTCTTGGTTTTGGGTCATCCACAATCCCATGGTTATGGGTCATTCACAAAACCACGGTTATGGTTCAACCACACAAAAGCTTTCTCTTCCCTAACTCATATTCAACAAAAGTTTCTTGAGAGGGAACTTGATGCAATGGGGACCATTTCTTCCTAAGGGGGAAGGAGTGATCCGAATGGAAAATGGCATCCTTCCATGGTATTTACCCATGGTAGGTAACTCAAGAATGCTATAAATAATGGGCCTCACCTTGCAAGAAGAGAGATAGGCCCTCCAAAATATAGTTGTAAAAGGGGCTTCTTCTTCATTTAATAAAATTATTTGTTGTATTCACTATGGGTATTTTTCTTTTTTTAATGTTTTTGGGATACATTGCTTGAAAAATGTATATGTTCCTCCCCTCCTCTCTCAACATTCATGGTTCTTGGATCTTAGCCCTCAAGATCCGAATCACCTTCCATATACAGACAATGTCATGGCCAAAGAGAAAAAAATCCTTAAGAAAATTTTAAAGGGACATAACTTTGTGCTTGAAGCTTGGAATTGAGCAAAAGTATAGTCGATGGAAAGCTCGAGATGAGCACAATACCTTGGTGAGATAAAAGTAAACCTAGATTAATTTTTAATAGGGAAAATTTTAAATACACCACCTCCTTAATGATGCTTAAAGGGTTGGATTTGTCACACTATGCAAGAATTCCAAAAAAATTACATTCATTAAAACCAAAATTCAAGAATATAATAACATATAGAACATCATCTCACTTTTTGTAAAGAAACATAATTTAAAGTTTGGTGCTTGACCACTTGATGCAATGTACTAATTTTAATGTCCCCACATTTGATGGAGTATGATTTGAGGTGATGTTCAAGTAGCAACTCCTTGAGTCATGAAAGGATACTATTGCAATTAAGCAATTGGAAATTTACCCCATCTCCATCGATAGATGTAACCACAATCAAGTGTTTCTTTTGGACTAAGTTTAATTCAAGAACGCGTGGTATTTTCATGATAAAGCCCTACTTGAACAAATCATCAATGATAGAATTTTATTGCAGAATAGATGTACGATGTGCTACACTTGTTAGTGCAATTTTAGAGTGAGGAGGAACAATTGGAGGAGACAAAGAACACAAGACAAAGCCAATATAATTGCCATTTGTGTAAGGAGCATTATATGATATATACCCATGTGTAACTTGAACTTGACCTTTCTATATTTTTATACATGTAATAACTGAGGATTGTTAGTAGATCCTATCATAGTGGCCAAAGTGTCCCTATATTCTAAAAATTCAAATGGGCCTTGGTGTTCCTTGTCAACAAACATACATGAAATATCATGATAAAGAACAAACACTATTGAATCCATTGAACCTATGGTCCTTGAATTCACTATTATGAGTATCACTAAATACAAAAAATGATTATTTAAGTGAATTAAACATCCTCTGCTATGTTCACATTATGTTGCAAAAATATTTAGTGAAATAATGCTCCATTGTGCACATCCTGACGTTCATTAGCCAACCTAGACCCTAGGTAACTCCCAAAGACTTTGGGGTTTACAAAATATTTTTATTGCTAACATTTTCAACAACAACAATACAATCATGTCTTGATTGCAATTTCTTTCTTAGAATGTATTTCACGAGAACTAGAGTTTTTGTAATGAAATAATCCTTTTCTATCTCTAGTAACTAGCCTAGGTGGTAAAATTCCCTATGCCCAATACCATCAGATTGAGGCAATAGAGCAAGAATTGAGCTTAATGAGTAACCCATATTCTTGCTTTGATTACACTTGCACTAGTATAGAAAACAATGCCAAGGCTAAAGGTTATTAATCAAATTGTGATACTCAATGCTAAGGCCTAGGACCCATTCAAACATAAAATGATCAAACAAAGACAAATTCTAACATGAACCAAAGATGCAAATCTAACACCTAATCCCTAACAACTTATTCATTTTAGAACTTATATTAGAACAAATAAAAACAAGTACTAATTTTTTTATTTTTTTATTTTTTATTTTATTTATATTTTATATATCTAATATATTATTTTATTTATATATAATTATATATATATATATATATATATATATAGATATATTATATATATATATATATATATATATTATTTTTATTTTTACTTTCAAAGGTGGCAAAACCTATCAACTTAGGTGTCAAACCAACAGCGAGGATAGCCATCTCTGGCTGCTATCCGCGAGTGCCGGATTGACTCATCACTGTCAAATAGGAAAACCACGCCACCTGTAATAACCCACTGGTGGTCCGTAAGGGAGCAGGCTTAAACTCCTGCCAGATGCCTCTGGGTCTTGGGCCATTAATCTGTTTCCTTACGTCCAAAGAAGACGAGCTCTTAGCCAAGCAGAAGCAGTTTTACGACATACTCCAGGCCAATAAAAACAAGTACTAATAACTATATATATATATATTTTTTAAATAAAAATCCCAATTAATACAATTGATTGATTACTAGAAACACATGAATGCTCTTTTACTACATGATATTGTACATATTAACATATTGTTAACACATTCCCATAATAATAAATTAAATCAAATTTTTTTATTATCTAATACTTATGTTTAGATCACATCTCCTCTAATTGACTGCGAAACACACATTTTTTAAAATAAAAATTTCTTTGTCTTAATTTTCACTTATACATTTTTATAATGATTACAACTTTAACCTGTTATTTATAGAGATACTTAATAATACATTTCTATAATGATTACAACTTTAACATATTATATATAGAAACACTTAATAATACATATGAAACAATATAATGTAATTCAAACATATTAACATTTTTTGATATTTTAATGTTCATATGTATTCATAACCGTGTAAATTTATGTACACATTAAATAACAATTTGATATTTTAATGTTCATATGTATTCATAACCTTGTAAATTTATATACACATTAAATAACAAAATTAATTTAATTGGCATAAAATCTTTATTACTTTAATTTTAAAAAATTATATATTTTTATTAATTTTATTTATATAATATCATTTTTATCATTTTTCACCTATTAACCATATATAAAGTTTTAATTTTACGTTACAATTTGAAAATAAACCTATTTTATTTTAATGTCAGCTTACAATTTGAAAAATAAATAAATTTTATTCCTCATGTACTAACCTCTTTGTGAAGAAAGTTTTGGTGGATTCGTAGAAGGGTTTGTGATCATGAATTTAAACCTAGCATATCCTAGCCTCAAAATAAATAATTAAAATAAGCACTTGACATGTTATCGTGACGCCCCAACATTGATTTAGGTTGCCTCAAAGCAGTGCTTTCTATAGCACCAAATTAGTCCTTGCCGCTAGACAAGTGCCATTTTATTGAAACATTGGTAATGTTGGTGTTTTAATTATGCCATTTTATGTTTTTAAGGATATGATTCTATACAAGTTGTACATATGCAAAGTGATAGAACATGAAAGGTGTAGCAAAGCATAGCATGAGGGGTAGTTGAGCTAAGGAAGACCAGTGAAATGAAATTAAGACGTTGTATGATTCATATTATAGGACTTATATATATAATTTAATTTTATTTGGTTAAGTTATTTCTTTTATAAATATTTTTTAATAATAATACAATTTTAATCATGAAATTTTTATACAATAAATTTTACGACAAAGTATATGTTATTTTATAAGAATATTAAAGAATACATTTAATTTAATTTTATATTAATAAATACTTTCAAAAGTTTTTATTTTAAATGTGTTTTTTAATAATAAATTTTCATTAAAAAATATATTTTTATTAAAAATCTCATTTTTTTATTATAAATTCATTTTATACTTTGTATTACATATAAAATCCTAAACTCACATATTCCTTACATACTTATAATATTGATTTTATTTTTAATGTTTCTTCATTTTTCTTCAGAAAAAACTCGTAGGTTTATTATTGAAAACAAAATTACATTTTGTATATGTTGAAATGTATTCAGGAGATACCTACAAAAAATCGAGCAGAGCTCTTAAAACAATCCCCCAACAAAAGAACCCTAGAGGTCTACACAAAAAACTATATACTAGGGCCAAAACCCCCCATGAAATACAAATAGGGTGCAAAGGTCCGCATACAATAAACCCTTAAGGGGAAAACAATTCCCCAACAGAGGAAACCCAGAGGTCTACACCAAAAAAACCATATACCAATGCTGAAACCCCCTCAGAAAATACAAATAGGGTGTAAAGGCTCGCATATGATAAACCACAAAGGGAACTATAATATATCAAGAGTCAAAACCCGAGGGGACGAACCCTGAAGAAAGCAATGGGCCCATGATCGCAACCAGATGTTGACAGAGCCCAATCCACTGAGGTAGGAACAACCATGCCTCAAATGCTCCCAAGTGGAGGAACGACACCATCCAAACATTGATAGACCCCGAACCACTGAGCAAGTAGGAAGCCAAGTAAAAAGAAAGTGACGACCATGACTGACAGTAGTGGAGGACGCAATGATAGACGACAACCACTAGCTACAATAGAAGAGCTGCACCAAAACTAGATAGAGGCGAAAGTTGGAACACTAACACAAAAACAAGGGCTATGAAGTCTGAGAAACTAGCCTTTGAGTCCTTGCCCCACTCAATGCTGAAGCCACCCAAAATTAGGCTGCGACAACCATTGAAAGAGCCCCACTAAAACATCGGCCTCTAGCCACACCATAAACCAAGGCAAAGAAAAACACAACAACATAAAGATGAAAATTGTAGAGGCTAAAATTCTAACTTCAAAACCCTCAACCCCTCAATGCCTTTAATACTCCTTCATTCATAAACCTGATAGATTAACTATGACCAAGGTGAAACCTCCCTAAACTCCATACCACAATAAGAAATTATGTAAATTATTTATGAACAAGGTGAAACCCCCCTAAACTCTATATCGCAGTAAATACTAAAAAGTAACTTCACACAATCTACTTCTCCACGATACTCAATGTTAAAACATAACTAGAAAAATAATCTGAAAAAAATAAGCTCATTGTTTTAAAGAAAGACATTAATAAATTTATAGTATAATATTTTTGTAAAAAAAATTCTTTGAAAAATCAAAATAAATCTACCCGAAAAAACCACACCCCAACCAAATTAATCCAAACTCAACCTCAACCATTTGAACTAACTTATTCAAATCACACAATTGTTTTTCTCCAATTTGAAACTCAAATCAAGATTTATGACTAAGGTGAAACCTCCCTAACTCAAATTACCTATGACAAAAGCGAAACCTCCCTAATTTCACACGACCTATTTCTTCACAGTACTCAATGGTAAAAAATAACCAGGAAAATAATCTGAAAAAAATAAGCTCATTATTTAAAAAAAACACTAATAAACTTATAGTATAATATTTTTGTAAAAGAATTTAATAAATATACCGGAAAAATCACACCCCAACCAAACTAATCTAAACTTAACCTCAACAATTTGAACTAACTTATTCAAATCACGCAAAAGTTTTTTTCCGATTTCAAACTCAAATCAAGATATACAAATATTCTTGCTATAAAAGTAGAAATATACTTGTCATATTTGCGTTCCAATGGATTCTTCATGGAATATCATTTATTTCACAAAGGGTTTGCACAGTTTTCAATTGATTCTTTGTAATGGAATGAAGTTTAGAGAAGATTGAAAAGAGATTCCTTATGCCTTTAAAGGCTATAGGTCAATTTACGTGGGATATTTATATATTTTTATAATACAATTATATTAATAAAATAATATTAAAATTATGTTGTGATTTATGTGGGATATTGATATATTTTTATAATATAATTAGACTAATAAAATAATATTAAAATTAGGTTTTTGATGAATTATTTAGAGTGAGGAGCATTTTAATTTTATGAAAAAAAATAATTGAAAAAAATTACGAAGTTTTGGAAAAAAAAATTTGATTACACCGTATTATTAATGCACCTTTGAATTGCCAGGTTGGAATTGTACAAATTTGTTGTGGCTCTGTCCCGACAAGCACTTAACCCAATTATATACATTCATCAGCCATGTCTGCAACTGCGTTTGAACAGTTTTGAGTCCCAACTGTACAATGTTCCAGTCTGGCACCTGTCCAGGTGGCGCGGGCACCGTGTCATCATTATGGGAAGAATCTGCATGGCCGTTCTTGGGGTTCCAATCGTCTGCGGTCTTAAGCCACTCCTGGAGTTCCATGTGAGCAGATCTCATCCCTGGTTCTTTGTACTCTGACTCTGCCTGCTTCGCTGTCACTTTTTCCTGTTCTGCTATTGACGAGGACGACACAATCTGCTGACTGGGAAAAACATCTGCAGTCTGGAGCCACGTCTCAAGCTGAGTCAGAGCAGATTCAATGGACGATCGAGGCGGGACTGGTTGTTGGAACGAGGCAATCCGGCGAACAGTCTTGTATATTTTAAAGTCGGCGTGAACTTCTTGAACGAGCGCGTTAAATTTGGCGTGCCACTCTCTGATCTGCCTCGACAGTTTGGGATCGCAGTCGAACCAATTGTGACACCGTTGCTGCTGCCGTAGCGAGAGAAGATGCGCGCGGTCTTTGAGTTGTTTGCCCTTTTCAAGGGTTTCTCTGACCCTCTGAACCGAATTCTTGACGATCTGAGGGGGCGCCCTTTCCTGATCTTCAAACATGTTTCGCATATCGTCTAAGAGGCTATCCAATCGCTCGAAATTACTTTCCAGAAGCTCTCGATTTTGCCGGAAGTTCATAATGTCTTCCATGAGTTGCTTCAGTGGGGAGATGATATAGCTTATGCCCTCTTTTGCGAGTTCGGTGCCAATGTCTGTGACAAATCTCGTGGCCATGGCGTCGCCTGAAGCAGATAAACAGCAAACCAGCAGAATATGAATATCAGAACAAAAAACAGGCGACAAATCTCTGCGCCTGAGGTCTGGAGAAAGATCTGTGCAGAAACCCATTGCTTCATTATTGTGCTAATCACTGGATAAGATTATTCCAAAAGTTTTCTTATGGGCAACGCATGCATGATTAAAGCATGGGCCAATATCAACTGTAGCCTGCCATGGGTGATTGAATAAAGCATATGACAGAACATGGGTGAATGGGTGGCTTATTGCAACATTTGACTCCACAGATAATCCTTTAATATTAACGAATAATTCTCTCTTAACCTATGAGGTGTAGAGTTGTGTTGGTTTCGGTAGGGTTTAGCCTCTTTCATGTAGGTAGGGCTACTTAGGGGTGAGGAGGGAATTTATATGGGGAATTTAGCTTTTTAGAGATGTATGTACAATTTTGGTAATCATTACCACGTAATTATTCTATTCTGGTAATAATTACCCATTACCCCATTCCATAATTAAAGTATCTAGCTCGTCTTCTTCCATCCAATAGCTCGTCTTCTTCCATCCAATAAAGCATCTAGATTTACACAATTCTAATAATAAGTATCTATCTAGATTTACACCATCATAATAATAAGTATCTATTGTGAGTGAATCTACCTTCTTTCCTTTAATAAAAACAATTATCCCTTTATTGTGAGTGAATCCACCTTCTTTCATTCCCTTTATCGTGAGTGAATCCACCTTCTTTCATTTAATAAAACAAGTATCCCCTTATTGCAAGTGAATCTAACTTTTTCCATTTAATAAAACAAGTATTTCCTTACTGGGTTAGCAAAATAAAATAAAAATAAAAATAAAAATATTTTTCAATCTGTTTTTGATTTTTGATTGCGAGTGAATCTACCTTTTTTCATTTAATAAAACAAGTATACCTTTATTGTGAGTTAATCTATTTTTTTCCATTTAATAAAACAAGTATTCCCTCACTAGACTAGCAAAATAAAAATAAAATAAAAATAAAAATAAAAATAATATTCAATCTAATTTGATCTTTGATTGCGACATTTTGATTCCACATTATTTAATGAATTTATTTACTAGACTAGCAAAATAAAATAAAATAAAAATAAAAATAATATTCAATTTGTTTTGATCTTTGGATTGCGACATTTTGATTCCACATTATTTAATGAATTTATATATTTATTACTAGGTTAGTTTAAGTAAACTTTGTATTCAGAAGTTGAATATTACATGTTTTAAGGTTATTTAGTAGTTTAAGAGCTTGATAATATGATTACAATATTTTAAAAGATAAATAACTATATTTTAAGTTATTTTTAGATTTTATTTCATTGTATTTTAGGGTATTTAGAATATTTAATAAATAACCTAAGGTATTTAGAATATTTAATAAATAACATAGCTACCGATCAAACATGAATTATTACCTCAAAATAGGTACTTTATTCCAAAAATCTCAAAAAAATGAAAAAACACGCTGAAAATGAAAAGCGTTGATGCTGGAATAACATTTTTTTTCGGGTACTTTTTCAATATTTTTTAAAAATGTAGTAAGAACCAATAATTTTTTTGTGCAAAAAAACTCCTTGAAAACGAAGAGCGTTGATGTTGGAATAATGTTTTTTCCTTTTCAAGGTACATTTCCACATTTTTTAATAATGATGTTAAAAGGAAATATCATTTTCAAGCAACACATTAAAGATAAATATCACGTCTTTGGAAAGCCTTAAAATTCCAACGATTTTTAGGCATGACATTAAATTTAAAATATCATGTATTTGAAAAACATTAAAATTCCAATGATTTTCAGGCATGTTGCAAAGAAAAAATACTTATAAATGTTTTCAACCATAACATTAAAGATAAAATATCACAACTTCGAAAAACATTAAAATCTTGACAAATTTTCAACCATGGAATTAAAACCAAAGATTATGACTACAAAACAATCTTAAGTTTTCAAAATATTTCAAGCATGACATTATGGAAAAATTTTATGACTAAAAAAATCTAAAAAATGAACCCCTGAATGAAACAGTTATTATACTAAGAGTAATTTTTTTTAAATGCTAAATGTATAGCGATTTTAACATCTTAGCCTAAGACAACTTAATACATTGCAAACAAAATTAAAAATCAACCTTTAAATTGACATGCAATGTAGGTGAACTCAACTCATTGTAATGAAACTTAAAGACCAACCATGAACTTGACACATTGTGGGGGCAGACTCGATTCATTATAACAAAAAATTTAAAATAAACTATCAAATTGCACATAGTGGGATCGGGTTGTTAGAAGAGCATCGACACAAACCTTGCAGAAAAGACAAAAATAAAAAATAAAAAATAAAAAAATGAAAATGA
>APFE031532315.1:36836-61836 GCA_000404065.3 Pinus taeda
CTTTAATTTTTATTTATTTATTTATGTACTTATGTACTTATTATTATTATTTTTTTTGTTGCAAGGGTTGTGACAATGTTTGACTAGCATCGTAATCCTACTATGTGTCATTGTGATAATTGAATTTTAAGTTTTTATTACAATGGGTCAAGTTTGCCTCTACTATGTGTCAATTTGATGGTTGATTTTTGAGTTTTCATTACAATAGCTAAAGTCTGCCCCCACTGCGTGTCAATTTGATGGTTGAATTTTAAGTTTTTGTTGTAATGTGTCAAGTTGTCTTAGATTAATATTTTAAAGAGCTAAATTTGTAGCATTTGGTATAATGACTCTTTATTTAGGTATTCATTTTTGAAGTTTTTTTAGACATGATTTTTGCTTTTAATTTCATGGCTGAAAAATGTCAAAATGTCAAGTTTTTTCGGAGTCTTGATGTTTTATCTTCAACGACATGGTTTAAAAAAGTCAAAATTTTAAGGTTTTTCAGAGTCAGGGTATTTATCTTTAATGCCATGGTTGAAAATTATTGGAATTTTTAGGTTTTTTGGAGTTGTGATATTTTATTTTTAACACTATCATCAAAATCTATTCGAATTTCAAGGTTTTTCGGAGTAATGATATTTTATTTCAAATGTCATTACTAAAAAATGTTGGAATTTTAACAACAAAAAAACTTCGATGCAACATCAACACTTTTTTTTTTGGGGTGCTTTTTCATGTTATTTGCACAAAATTTTTAGTTTTTAATTCTATTATTAAAAAAGATTGGAATTTTAACCCCAAAAATAAAAAAGAGTGTTGATGTGACATCAAGTTGTGTTAATATTTTTTGTTTTGAGGTGATTTTTCACATTTATTGAAAAAAAATGGTTTTTAATGTTGTTAAAAAAATGGAATTTTAACCTGAAAAAATAAAAGTGTTGATGTAGCATCAATGCTTTTCATTTTCGGGGTGTTTTTTCATGTTTTTTCACAAAAATAGGGGTTTTTTAGGCTAGAGATCTCATTTTGAGGTTACACTTATTATTGGTAACTTTTTTTACACCCCATCTCGCTCTCCCCCATCCCTTGCTTTTTCTCACTCTCTCTCTTTCCCCATCCCTTACTCTCTTTCTCTATCCCTCTCTCAATATCTCCTACACAAAACCCCCTTTCCTATATCTCTTCATCCATCCCTCCCTCTCTTTACCCTCACTCCTTTTCTCTCTCCATCTTCCCCTCTCTCCCTCGCTCTCTCTTTACCTCTCTCTCTCCCTCTTTCTCTCTTCTTTTCTATATCTACCTATTACCATTACTCTCTCTTCTACTTTCCCCTCTCCTTCACTCTCCCTCTCTCTCCCTTCCAAAATGTCCCCCTTTCCCTCTTTACCTCTCTCTCTCTCTATGTCTCTCTCTAGTCATTCCCCATCTCTCTCTCTCTCTCTCTCTATGTGTGTGTGTGTATTTGTTTGTCTATTTTCCTCTTATTTATTGAATCCCCCACTATCTCTTCCCCCACCTTCTCTTTTACCTTCCTCTCTCTCACTTTATCCCTCCCTCCCTTCCTCTCCCCTACTCTCTCTCTCTCTCTCTCATATGTGCCCTCACTATCTTACCCTTCCTCCCTCCTCCTCTCTCTCGCTTCCCCACCATCCCCCCTTTCTCTCTTCAACTCTCTATCTTCCTCCCTCCCTCTCTCTCTACCCCCTTACTCTCTACTTCTCTCTCTCCCCCTCTCTGTCCCACCCTTCCCAACCCCCCTTCTTCTCTCTCTCTCTCTCTCTCTCTCTCTCTCTGCTCCTATTTATTTGTCTCTCTCTCCCTCTCCCACCACCTTTCTCTTTCTCTCTCTCTCACACACACATCTCTACATCTATCTCCCCCCCACTTCCTATTCCCCATCTCTCTCTTTCTCTACCCTTCTACCATTCAATCCCTCTCTCTCTCTTCCCCACCTCACTACCCATATCTCTAACTTTCTCCCTTTTCCTTCCTCTCTTTCTCCACCCCTCTCTCCCTCCCATAGTCCCTCATTCAAAACAAGCCCCCAAAGCTACGTCCTTCTTACCCTCCCTTCCACCTTCTCTCTAAACATATTCCCCTCTCCCTCTCTCTCTATTGCACACTCCCTCACTCCTCCCCTCACTCCCCCTCTCTATCCCTTCCCCAATATCCCCCAATATTTCCATATTTACCCATATATCTCCCCCCTCCCTCCCCCTATCTCTACTCCTTTGCGTCTTTCTCCCTTTGTCCCTCTCCTCTCTCTCTCTCTCTCTCTCTCTCTCTCTCTCTCTCATTTTTCTTCATATCTCTCTCCCTCACTCCATATCCCCCATATCTGTGTGTGTGAGTGTGTATTTAATGTTATTTACTTCACTCCCCTCCTCTCGCTTACCATGTATCTCAACCCCCTCTCTTCCCCATTTCTCTCTCTCATTCTATCCCTCACTTCCTCTCTCTCACCCTCCCTCTCACTCTCCCCTATCTCATCCCCCTCTCTCTCATATACACACACACATTCTCACTCATTATCTCCCCCATTCCTCCCCCCCTCTCTCCCTTCCACATTATCACCCACCTCTTTCCATCCTCACTTCTCTCTCTCTCTCTCTCTCTTCCCCTCTATTTTTCTCTCCCTCTATACCTTCTCCCTCATCTCCCCCCTCTCTCTAAACCTTCACACCTCTCCCTCTCTCTTTCACTTTACCTCCCTCACTCATTATCAACAAACCCTTTCTCTATTTCTCTCTCCCTTATCCTCTTGAAATTGTTTCCCTCTTTCTCACTCTTTCCATTCCTCGCTTCCTAGCTTCCTCTCTCTCACTCTATCCCTTCCTCCCTATCTTCCTCCCACTCCCTCTTGCCCTACCTACCTCTCTCCCTCCCACTTCTTCTTGCCCTACCTACCTCTCTCCCTCTCACTCCCTCTTTCCCTATCTCCCTCCCACTTCCTCTCGCCTTACCTCCATCTCCTCTCTATCTTTCTCTCATTTCTATATCCCACAACTTGCACTCTTTCTTTCTCTTACTCCCTCTCACATGCTCACTCACTCTCTCCCTATCTCTTCCTCTTCCCCCCCCTCTATCTATTATGAACCTTGTGCCATAAAAATGATAAGAAACCAATAATTACAGTCCTTTTTGAATGGGAAACATCCTTTTACAATGTAAAAGAACAAATTTAACGATCCTAAGACTACCTCTCCTTAGTATATATGTAGGAGACAAATGGTACATTTATAATAAAATGGGACCTTGAAATATTCTAACCTAAATAAAAATATAACAATAGAATGTAGTTACTCAATATCTAGGCTTGATAATGGGTTTTAGGGTTAAGATGGGGCTTATATAAGGCTTAATATCCCCCCCCACTTCAAAAAAGTGTTTTCCTCAACACTTGACTAACTGCTAGTGATTGTGCATGAATAAGTCATATTCCTATGTCATCTATCCCACTGGTAGGTTATTTTGTTTGGTGGGGTACTCCACACCTACTAGATTACTCAGTTGGTTAATCCTTGTTTCAAGGAATTTTTTTGCTTCTAGTATGATTTTCCTTTCTTCATTTATCTCTACTACACTTCCTAGTTACAAATGAATAACATAGTCATGACCTTGAGCAAGTGAAATGCTCCTAGGCATTAATCCAAATACCTTGGAATGATTATTGACAACTTTATGGAGATCCCCATACATTGATGATATTGACATTTGTACATTTAGTGAACACAATTGTGCAATTACACCATGGTGCCCATTTTTCAATAGCTTTTCCATTCCATTAGAGCTTAGCAATAGAGGGTTTCCCTTGGATACTTGTAAGCTCAATTTCCTTGTCTTTTGATGTTTATATTTTAAAGATATATTGAAAATTGAAAGTCATTATTCCCAATGAGTGTAACCATTGAACCCTTAATACAACATCACCACCACCCATTTGGATTGCAACCCTGAAACTATCCCATAAATACTCCTCCATATTGAGCTTAATACTATGGGACTTCCCTGAACAATTTATAGTACATCCATATGTAATCATTAATTGAAACTTCAGTGTCAGATATATTAAATAATTGAGAATATTTGCTAATTTGTAATTGATGAAGTTATGGGTACTTTGAAAATCAATCAACACTATCACCTTTTAATTTTTGATACACCCTTTTCTATTGAGGTTTTGTGGAGTATTGATGCCAACCAATGCATGAAATGATATTATTGGAGTGGTCTCTCCCAGCTCTATATCTTATGATGGTTCCAATTCTTGATCTTTTTCATCTTCATAGTCTATGGAAAATAATATCTTCTCACTACATTTATGTCCCTTATTGTACTTGCTATCATAGTTGAAACATGGTCCCTTTTCTCTTCATTCATTTGCTGAGGAGTCAACCTTGTTGGTTTAGGAGAGGGAGCATGATTTTATCTATAACTATTAATGACCAATTTTACTGTACCATATTTTTACTTTCAACTTTCCTTGCCATAATGAAAGTGCGCTCTAGATATTTAGGTTCAAAGAGATGCACCTCATGTTGGATGCTTTCCCTTAAAGTTATCATAAATACATCTAACAAATTATCCATTGAAATGTTCTTAACCATGAGACACAAATTTTGTAATTGTTGAATGTGCTTTATAAATGGACCTTTTTGTCGAATATTTACCAATTGACTAAAGAATGTATTTCTCTTAGTATCCCCATAATGTGTTATCAATTCCTCTATAAAAATGGACCAAGATATAAAATAATCATTTTTCCTTTCACAAAGCCATTTATACCATACATGTTGGCCTTGTTCTAAAAATATGGATCCAATATTCACCTTTTGTAAGGATGCTACTTGGTGTAGATCAAAGTATTTCTCCATTTGAGATATCCATGTTATGTGATCATTACCATGAAAATTCGTCATATCAATATTTGAAATGTAGTAGTTCCTTATTGTTGACTTGAAATACCGATGATATAGATCTTGGATTGAAAATTCATGAATATGGTTTTGTGATTCAATATTTGTGCTCTCCAATCATGATAAAATATTTCCCATAGGTGATTGAGTTTCAATATAATGGTTCTCCTTATTTTAATGATTTTATTGGATCTAAATATCCCTTTTAGGAAGCCTTTCCAAGATAAGCCTCTCCATGGTATTCATGGATTTTGGTATTTCTTTCTCATTTTTCATTCATCTTCTTTTCCATTTCATCCATAATTTCTCTTTTAAATTTTTCTTGAGAACTTGTTAACTGCACCTTTCTCAACATACTACCACCCATTTCATTAACTTTCTTCTCTAATTAGGAGAACCTAAATTATAAGTCTTCACTTTATTTGTTAAAAATAGCAACAAGAAATTCCAATTTAATTTGTCCTTGAATTAAATCGTGAATTAAATTGTAATTCTATTCTCATAGCAACTCGTAATAGTTAATTAAGTTAAGTTGACTTAATTGACTTAGGAAATTCGAGTTGGAATTCTATCTAAAGTCATGTAGAGTGATATTTGAATTTTAGGGGCCCAAGTTGACTTCTTTTGAGTTGTAATTAGATAACTCAGTCTAACTGAGTTATAGTTAGTTAAACTAGTTCTAATTGTTGGAGGAACTAGTAGGAATCTAGTAGTGGGGAATGTTGGGAAAAATAATGAGGGGGGTGAATCAATATTTTTGAATCAATAAATTTTTACATTTCATATTCATATTTATATACGCAACTTTACTGAAAGGAACCTGCATGTGTACACAATTTTTCTTAAGACAATTAGCGTCTATATAGTGAAATTATGATTTAGTTTATTCATCATATGTTGGTCTTCAACCAAAGCATCAATACTTTATTAAACATTAGAAAAATAATAATCATGTGTTGTAAGAACAAAATAAGCCATCACACATAAGAAACACACATGAGCACCAAGATTTAAGGTGGAAACCCAGTGTGGGAGAAAACCACCTGTTGTTGTCGTCTCTATCTTCTTTTTAATATAAATAAAAATATGTTTACAATATTGTACTGGTGTAGACTCATACCAATATGCAGGAACCCACCTGCAAAAGGATACAACCTTTGTTCTTTCTCTAGCTCCTACTGGAAGGGAGCTACAACCCCTTGGTTCTTGTACTGGCGTAAACTTGTACCAGTATGCAGGTACCAACTTGTAGAAGGCTACAAACTTGACTCATTCTCGAGATGCTACTGCAAGCGAGCTCCAACCCCCTGATCTGATCACTGACCACTACTGGAAGGAAGCTTTGAGTTCCTCACTAAAGGTTCCAACTCTCAACAACATCCTTGGACCACGTTTCATGAATTTTCACACTGGGTCCACCTGCTTCAACATATCATAACTTGTAGGCCACATTTCATCAAATTTTCAGACTGGACCCATTATCAACACTTAAGATCAATATTAAAAATCAAACTGTAACTCATCACTGTAACACTGTCATTTATCTTTGACACAACTAAATCAATCAATCACTGAAACCAAATCATCAATCGCTGAAACTCAATCATCAATCTCTATCATAACTGAAACCCAAATCATCAATAACTGAAACCCAATCATCAATAACTGAAACTCAATCATCATTCTCTAAATCAACCAATCATTGAAACTTCTGACATCAATATTGGACACAACTGAATCAATCATTGAGAACCCAATCAACTGACACTTAATCAAAACTCAACCAATCAACTAGAACAGTAAGATCACTGTAACCAATGCACAGAATTGAACCCAGAACACTGCATCAACACACAGAATCATTTGCAGTCCCAATCATTCAAATACCAAAATTCATACGCTACTTCACTTAAGGCAACCCATGTGCATACATGCTTTTCAGTAGAGAAACCCGCGTACAGATCTTAAATTACAGAAAACAGAAAACTTGACTAGTGCAATTTTGAAAAGAATACTGAGTCATACGCAGATCTATTGCAACACTCTAAACCAACCATAGAACTGAACTTGATCTTCAACCACAATCAGTAAGTTATCTTAACACTATTCATAACCACATTCAACTTCATCATTTTATCAAATCTACTTCAGACATTATCATTTAACCCAGATCAATCATGAGGACATCATTGACAAACAATAGAGAAGCAACAACACTGATCAGGTTGATCATTCATTTATGAACATAAACACTTACTTTGAAGATGCTAACTCACATGTATACGTTCTTTTCATGTGACCAACCAGTGTATAGATTTGAAAATTTTGACCTAAAATTGTGCAGCTCGTCAGAACTTTAGAAAGACCCAAATCATAATATTCAGAGATAAAAGCATGCGTCAATACATAGATCTAGTCAATCCATGAGCATATCATACAATGAAAAGTTATTTAAGGTAGTATGATCCTGATCCATCATTGTATTTGTTCGTGCATAGTTATTTCAGATCTATTGGATTTCATCCATCACCAAACTCTTAAGTGCATACTTAGTTTAGATCAAGCAAAGCATTAAAAACCCATAACATGCATACTTTCTTTTGATCTAACTTTTCATAAGATTTCCATCACTTGCACACCCCACACACTTTGATCTTCATCAACTTATATAGTTTTAGCCTTTTTCAATGCCATGGGTCAAAACCATAGTTATGCCAATGGTATTCTTTGATGGGATCAATATTCTTTTTCGCGCTCTTTACTATGGGCTAATACCATGGTAAGAACCCCTGGTATTTAGGATACCATGGTGAAAAATCCATACCCTACTTTTATTCACTAAACTCGCGTGTATACATGACTTGGCTTAACAGAATCCGCGTATATTTTTTTAACTTCCAACTTTATCATTCCTCTGAACTGATTCTTCTGAATTGCCATGCATTCTGTCACATCTGTCAACACAACTGCCATAAATTCTGTCACATCTGTAAACACAAAACACATCCTATAAACACATCAAATATGTTTTCATCAAGGAAAACATGTAATTCATAATGCCAACAATCTCCCCGTATCAAACTTCTGATTCTGATCTGTAAAACTTTGACCCATCATTCTGGTATTCTCTTCCATCATTTTGTCACCTCTGAACTGACCTGTGCATTCATATAGTTACCATATATTTGTTCTGTTATAAGTGAGTTTCCAGCAAGGTCAACACATGTATCATAATTCCAACAATCCCCCCTTTGGACTTGATGGCAACGACTTTGGTGTTTGTTCACCACAACCTGTAAATAACATCAAGCCAAGCACCAAGCTACTCTCTAAACGCAAAGCTCAAAACATGAAGCTACTCTCCAAATACCAGGTTACTCTCCCCCTTTGACATCAAGGGCAAAGGGTTGACCAATGTTAAATGAATACTTCCATATTTGAATTGTTGAATATGCATATTGACCATGCTACCCCTGAGCACATGCTAAATTATCTAATCATGCTCCCCTTGAGCATATGCCTAAATCTCTGATGGATATAAAATGAAGTACATGACTCTATGAATCAACTGAGTATAAAATTCCTATCACCAAGGACCCATACTTACACCAATCACCCAACCAAGTGGGGATACATATTTGGCATCATTATTACATCAACTTCCCAAACATAGTGGGGTTTCAAAATTCATCATATGTCCAAAAGGACTTGACCACAATAGTTCATACATCGCTGAATTTTAAATTGAGTACACCATAGGTCTTTACATGACCTTTATATAGAATTATATTCATGACATTTATAGCAAAGACCAAAGACTTAAACAAGATCGTGATAATTATCAACAACTATCATATACAATATATGATCTTCACCATAAGCATCTGTCAGCATCACCAAGAATAATAACCTATAAATGTCCATCACCAATTCACAAGATAAGAAAATGTAGCTTTAATATCATCAATAGGTGACTAATAATGTTGCATACAAATTTTCATATATATCTGCTATCAACTCATCTTCTTGACCTTATCAAGATCAACTTGTTCTTTTTCTTTGGTAGAAAAAGCCTTTATCCATGTTCATAAAATAGTCTTTCATGAATCAACTAATCATATGCCATATCTCCAAGCAATAATGCCTATTTCTTCACAAAACTATTCACCTCATATCATATATATGTGAAATCACCATAGTCATCATCATCATCAAATCATCGTATCAAGAACTGCATGTTCTTTCCTCAATATATCAAGCATGTATCATCACTAGGGAGTTTTCCAACATCCCACATCTGATAAGAATCAACCATGATAGTCAACATATGTGAGAACCAAGCCTGTCATCCTGAAGTAAGAAGTCATCATCATTATGTGACTAAGTAAGCCATGTCTCCAAATAGCCATGTCTTTAAATAGCTATGTCTTCATGAAACCAACAATAACACCATTTTCTTGGCCAATTTTCTTTATAATAAGATCTTTTATACCAACATAATTTACCAATATGCAATTCAAGTAATCATCCATGTAATCCTTATCTGTATAGAATCCATCATAAAGATAGCAATATGTATCTAGCTTTTCATCCATGAGTTCACAATCATTTTTCAAGATTTCTTGATACCATCAAAAGCAGCAATCCTAAACCATGTGAGAGCCAAGAACTATATGAATCCTCATCCATAACTACACCATGTGAAATTTATGCATCTTTGAAGGCATGATGACAACAACATAAAAGAAATGAGTGACACTTGTCATCATCAAATAATGAAGTTGTGTACTCAAGCTTTGTTTTTCTCCTTGAACTTATGAAGATCACCATGTAAGAAACATAATATATGGAATATATGTATCATCAAAAGAATCATCCATAAATATGATTAGAAGCATAAAAAAAACTATGTGGCTCAAGCAATATATAAGTATAATATGTGATTTCATCATAAGCAACCCATGACCACAACATAGCATGATGCATATTTTGATCACTTCAGCAACATAAGCCTCATCACCATTGATAAGCCTCATTATGTGCCAAATACTTCTAAAGCAAACATAATGCCAATAATTCATTATTAGAAGCATATAAAATGCTCCCCCCTGAACTTGTGCCAACTGTTCACAGTAAAATATGATCATTTCATATATCGGTAAGAATTCTCAAGGCATCATCATCAACTAGATATACATCAATACATCAACAAATTATGAGGGCCAAAAGAACCTCTAAATAGTATCAACAAAGTGTAACTATCATCCATAAAAACAAAAAAGACAACTGATAATTTACTGAACCATATCAGACCCTTTTTCTGAGTCTGTCCCACTGTTTCTTCATCCAACCAACATATACGTGACTGTGCAGTTTCAAACTCGCATATATACGTGAATTTTCTTCATAAGATCCACATATGAAAAGTGGAATACTGAAATTTCATACTTTCAGTTTCCCCTGAGTCTATTCTGACTGTACCTGGTCCTAGAACTTTTGTTGAAACAATACCATTATCATGATGATTCTTCATCAGAGACTCCACTTTACTCTTGTCTTTAGTCATGTGATGAGGACATTCATCTTCATCTTCCAATGAACAGAGAGAAAGACCACACCTTATCTGATCTTCCTTTTCTTGCTTTTTGGTGGATTCATCTTTTTCATATTTTATGATATCAATATTCTTATTTGGTTTCTTACCATATTGTCTGCGACAATCCATAGACTTGTTCATTCATTCTTTTGCTATGTGCCCAAACTTGTTACAAGCATAACATATTATATGTTTCATATTACTTCTATAACAATCAATGGCTTTGTGACCAAACATATTGCAAGAAAAACAATATCCCTTAAAGTACCTGGAAGTTGAAGATCTTTCTGTGAGATAGTTATTAGCTTGACACATTCTACTTTTGCACCTAGCTGCAACATGTCCAAAATTATGACATATAGAAAATTCAACATTATTGATTAGAGGAAATAATCGATTAGCACTTCTATAGTTAGGAGTAAATGATTTTCTTTGAAGAATTTCTTTCCCTAGTTGTTGATGGGGTTGACTTCTTATCTCCTTGTTGAGCATTTCAGATTTTGCATTATAATTCCTTGCATCAACTTGTGAGCTAGATTCACCTTAAACAATTTCATGAAAACCAACACCAGATTTGATGGTAGGAGACCTTTGACTACTAAGAATATTATCCAAAATATTAGTACTATCTTGAAATCGCAAAAGTTTATCCTTTTCTTCTAATTTACCTTTTAGGATATTGCTTTTCCGTTTCTAGATACTACTTCTTCATGATTTCTTCAACCTTTCTTCCTTCCTCCACTTGTTGTTTTAATTTTAGAATCTCATTGTCTTGTTCTTCAAATGCTTGAAGTAGTTCTTCATTCTTCTTATTTGATTTTAAAGATCTTCTTTTAGAGAGACAACCTCAGCTTCAAGACCTTCCCAGTCACTGGTTCTTTCTTTAAGTTCTTTGGTAGTTGTATCCTTTTCATTCACTTGATTTCTCAATCATGTTACTTCATCCTGCAGCCTTTGACGTTGATCTTTATTTTCCTTGTACTAGTTCCTTATTTTGTTTCCTTCTTCCAACAGAGTTTTTAACCTAGTAACCTATTTTTTGTAGTTACATTCCCTTTTATCAAATAGATCTTGTTGATCTCTAATTTTATCTGTGAGCCTTTTAACTTCTATTTCTATTAGATTTCTTTCACTTTCACCCATAAGAGAAAATTCAATTGTGTCACTGTCACATTCATTATCTTTAATATTGCATGAACAAAGAAAGGTATCACCAGAGGACCAAAAATCATTACCTGATAATTATTTTGCTTGTTCATCTAATCTGAATATTTCCTTCCACCTAATAGCTGATCATATCTAACACTACCACTGTCTCTTTGAGATGTATTTTTCTTTTGAGGTGCTTTCTTATTTTTCTTCTTTCCCATTGACTCGACGGATCTCCTTCAAATGATCAAGCTTCTGCCAAAGAACCTTCTCTGATACCAATTGTTGAGAAATACTGAGAGGGGAGGTGGGGGCGGGGGGGGGGGGGGGGGGGGGGGGGGGGGGGGGGGTGTTGAATCAGTATTTTCAAATCAATAACTTTTTACATTTCATATTCAGATTTCTATACACGAATTTACTGAAAAGAACCTGCGTGCGTACGCAAATGTTCTTAAGACAACTAGTGTATATCTAGCGAACTTATGATTCAGTTAATTCATCATATGTTGGTCTTTAGACAATGCATCAGTACTTTATTAAACATTACAAAAATAGTAATCATGTGATGTAAGAACAAAATAAGCCATCACACATAAGAAAAACACATGAACACCAGGATTTAAGGTGGAAACCACATGTGGGAGAAAACCACCTAGTGTTGTCATCTTTGTTTTCTTTTAAATATAAATAAAATATTTTTACAATCTTGTACTGGCACATACTCATATCAGTATGCAGGCACCCACCTGCAGAAGGCTACAACCTTCGTTCTTTCTCTAGCTCCTACTGGAAGGGAGCTACAACCCCCTAGTTCTTGTACTGGCGTAAAATTGTACCAGTACGTAGGCACCAACTTGTAGAAGGCTACAACCTTTACTCGTTCTCTAGCTGCTACTGGGAGGATGCTCCAACCCCCTGATCTAATCACCAACGACTACTGACAAGAAGCTTCGAATTCCTCACTGAAGGCTCCAACCCTCAACAACATCCATGGACCACGTTTCATGAATTTTCACATTGGATTCATCTGCTTCAACACATCAAAACTTGTAGGCCACGTTTCATCAAATTTTCAGATTGAACCCATTATGAACACTTAAGCTCAATATCAAAAATAAAACTGTAACTCATCACTGTTACACTGTCATTTATCTCTGACACAACTGAATCAATCAGTCACTGAAACCCAATCATCAATCACGGAAACTCAATCATCAATCTCTGTCATAACTGAAACCCAAATCATCAATAACTGAAACCTAATCATCAATCACTGAAACTCAATCATCTTTCTTTGAATCCACCAATCACTGAAACTTCTAACATCAATCTTTGAAACAACTGAATCAATCACCAAAAACCCAATCAACTGACACTTAATCAAAACTCAACCTATCATCTGGAACAGTCAGATCACTGTAACCAGTACACAAAACTGAACCCAGAGTGTTGCATCAACACACAAAATCAACTGCATTCATGATCATTCAAATACCAAAATGGATACACTACATCACTTAAGGCAACCCACGTGCATATGCACTTTTCAGTAGAGAAACCCACGTACAAATCTTAAATTATAGAAAACTGAAAACTTGACTACTACAATTCTGAAAAGAATATTGAGTCATACTCAGATCCACTGCAACACTCTAGACCAATCATAGAACTGAACCTGATCTTCAATCACAATCAACAAGTAATCTTAATAGTGACCAAAACTATTTCCCTATGTTGAGATGGTCAAATGGATTATTGAAAATGTGAATATTGAGGACAGAGAATTCGTGACCTCAAGGAAAGTGGTCATCGACTCCTTTAAAATAGAGGATATCAGAAGAATGTATAATTTACCTCCACCGCACAAGGTTTATGATAAAGAATTTGTGGAGAAATTTGTTGTTGAAAATGAAGAACCCTCTGAAGTTATAAAAAAATGGAGAGAAAATCTGAGCAAGCACAAGATGGATAGAACTGGTATGTATTTAGTAGCCTGTCTCGTTGCTCCTTATTTATACATTGCCGCAATGCTATATAGGTTATTTGGATATGCAGATGCTACCAAGTTTTCAGTAGAATGGGTGCCTCTCATTAATGCTGCTTCTAATTCTATAGTCATGGATTGGGCCACAATTTTGTCAAATAACTTAGCCCGCCATATCATAGAATATAGAAGGAATAATTATGTTTTTTTTTTTTTGTAAAGTAGACTAATTCTATTATGTTACAAAAAACAAAAATTACAATGAGGCGAACCTCAGACTGCACCATTCTGCAGAGATGGATTTTACATCAGTGTTTACCATGACTTGCCTGCATTTGCAAAATCTAACAGAGAGAAGACAAAGTACAGAAATCCAACTATATTCTGACATACAGATATATAGCCTTGACTCATAACACCAGACTGACACGATAGAGTAGACCTGAACCTTAGAAGCCGCCATTGACATTGTAGGTAAAAGCATAGAGTAAGACCAGAGGTTGTGCAGCTATATTTTGCGCATCAACCTTACATAGCAAAAGAGAATGGAAGAATAAGCAGGGGCATTTGATTACCCGATTGAACCACAAAAGACAATGCCAACCTCGAAGACCAGTAACCCAGTGATGCTGTTTATTCGTCCACAGAGGTTGATGGTATTTCTTCCACCACCCGGCAGGTGTATGGATCAGGCTCGCTTGAGTCGGTGTGAGGCGCGTCATCTTCTGCTGGTGCGCTTGGGCCAACCACTGCATCCGCTGAAGCTTTTGCTGCCTGGTGCTTCTCTTGTTCAGGAGCGGGAAGTTGAAGTGCAGGTGACGAGGGAGGCTGTTCCAGAAGCGGTGCTGGAGGCCTGAGGTCTTCTGCAGCTGGGCCGTGAGCCTCATGCTCACATTTTTCAATCTTGATGGACACATAGTATGTGTCTGAGTCCAAGAGACAAGGAAAACTGAAGCGGGAAGATGGGTGGAAGCTATGATGGCAAGACTGGGTTTGGGCAGTCCCTGGTCTTTGACCTCTTCTGCGATGAGCGCTATTGGCGTCGTCTGACAGAGGATCTGTGGAACGAGAGACAGAGGCTCGGCCTCTCCCTCCCCACGACCCACCTCGTCGGCTGCTGGCTCGTAATCGCTCCTTCGGCATTGCAGAAAGGGATGGAATCGGTGGTGGCGGGAGTGACGCGGAAGGGCGGGGGGATGAGTAAAAAGAGGGATAGCAGAACTGGAAGACCCGGGAGCTGCAGAGGGCCATGGAACACAGGAAATGTCAACCAGGAGCACCCGAGGAAGCTTGTGGGGGCTAAGATGAATTGGAGGCAAAACCCAGCACGCAGACCGAGAGATGCTTGGAGAACCAGGAGATGAGTCGAGCTTAGGCGTGAACGCAGCCCACCTGCGCTGATGATGGAGCTCAGTGAGCGGAAAGGGAAGAACAGGGGGCAGGGGAATTACATCCCCGCTTCCAACAGTAGAGACCTGCCACAACACAGATACACAGTAAACCCAAATGAACCAAATGCTATGCATTACCTTGCCTCGAACGCCTGGATTATAAGGTTGAAACCGGCGGCGAGCCATGTGCGAACCAGCGTCTGCAATGAATTTCCCGGGAAGCGGAAGAGCCAACTTGATGCGAGGAGGAGGTGACATAATGACTCGAGTGCTTTGGAGGAAGGATCGCGAATGTTTAACCATCCGGCGGATTAAATGCATGAGTATCGTGGCGGATTTGGGCTGCCACTTGCCCAGTGGGCAGCCCGCCCCCAACCCTTTATTCCCAACTAGCACCCGCATCCGAGGGTTGAAGATCTTGGAGAGCCAATGTATGGCAATCCTGTTGAAGTTTTTTGTCCTTTGCATCATGGAGAGAACCTGCGAATTGAGGGCCCTGCTGATTCACCCCTTGGTTTGCAAGCCTATCAGCAACCTTATTGGCTGTGCGTCTAACATGCTTGAAGATAATGCTGTTAGGATGCCTTAGCCTGTCTTCCAATGCTTCTAGTCTGCTGAGAAGTCTCCAGCTAGAAGCGATTTTAGCTGCTGAGGACCCTGCTTGGATTCTGATTGCTGCATTGATTAGAATTTGGGAATCTCCCTCTACTTCCAATGGATAGAAGTTATGGTGATCCGCCATACAAATTCCTTTCCACATTCCTTCTAACTCCGCCATATTGTTGGTATTTGTACCACTTGAGCCATAATAGATGAATGCTACCACTCCCTCTGAATTTCTGATGACACCACCAAATCCTGATGGACCTGGATTCCCCTTAGCCGCTCCATCAAAGTTGAGTTTGTAGGAAGCTCTTGCAGGGGGGGACCAGTGGGAGGGGGAGATGCATTTGGAGGGGTTTTGGTGAGAATCCAATTGAGAGTAGGTGATGTTGAGATTCCAAGTCTGCCAGATGTGTATCTCCTGAGGTGTTGAAGGCCAATCATCTTTTGACTAGGCTC
Organism: Pinus taeda; assembly: GCA_000404065.3. NCBI lineage: Eukaryota > Viridiplantae > Streptophyta > Pinopsida > Pinales > Pinaceae > Pinus > Pinus taeda. The sequence goes on from APFE031532315.1 coordinate 52,917, forward strand.
TAAGTGCTAGCGTTTCTTGGAGATTGAACTTTAAGAGAAGCCAAAGGATATCTGCTGATCTGCTTTTGTTGTTGAAGATTCTATTGTTTCTTTCCTTCCATAATGCCCAATATAAGAAGCCTTGAATGAGATTCCATAATGAGTTTAGGATGGGGCTTTGATATGGTTTCCGGGGCCAACTTCGCAGAATATTTGCGATGTCCCCTTGCCTTTCTCTTCTTCCATTATTGCAATGAGCTACTCTGTTCCATATCTGAGCTGCTAGAGGGCAAGTCTCCATGAGATGAGCAATTGTTTCTTCCTGAGCGTTGCAATTGGGGCAGCGAGAGGGACCTATGAATCCTCTTCTTTGGAGATTATCCCAAGTAAGAATACGCCTTTTGCTTAGTAGCCAAAGGAAAGTGGATATTTTGGGCCATAGTCTTGGCTGCCATACATGCGTCGATAATTGATCCTTGTCATGGGTATTTTGGTCATAGCGCAGGGTGAAGGCCTCCTTGGTGGTGAAGATACCTCTTGAGGTATGTCCCCATCTCAATTTGTCCTGTAAGGAGGAGGGAATAATTTTTCTTTGAAGAAGCTCCTTATCTATGTCATCATATGTTTCATCTTGCCATTCTGTCTGCCAGGATCGAGCTGGTTTCCAAGTGCGAAAATCTTGATGATCTTGTTGCTGCCAAAATTGGGAGACTTTGGTTGTGTTTGACTGCTGCATGTGTTGCTACCAATGAGGTTTGTGGAAGAGCGTTGCAAGTTTGGGCATTTGCTGCCATGAGTCTTCCCAAAAATGGGGTGTTGTCCCTGAGTGGATCTCCCAAAAACTGTAAGCCTGAATGAAGGCGCTGTGAATTTTCGTAGAGTTCCATATCATGGAGCCTGTTATGCTTGGACTAATTCTGATGAGCTCGTTCCATTGACTGCCTGGTGCATATTTAGCCTGCCACAACTTAGCCCAGGGAGTGTGCGGCTTTACTAGCCAGCTCCACCAAACTTTTGCTCCCATTGTGCTATTGCTTTGAAGGGGATCCATTAATCCTAATCCACCATTTGCTTTTGATTGGCAAACATCCGCCCATTTGACAAGGGCCCATTTTCTGTTTAGTCCATTCGATCCCCAAAGAAAGCCCCTTTGAAGGTTACGGATGGCTTTGAGTACCCATTTTGGAGATGCTAGGATAGAAAAGAGATATAGAGGCATTGCTTGGAGGACATACTTTATCAAGATAAGTCTACTAGCTGTGTTCAGAGATCGGTAAGTCCAGGAAGAGAGTCTCGCTTCCAGTTTATCTAACAGTGTCCGCCAGGAAGCATGCTTGAGAGCCGAAGCCATGAGGGGAGCTCCCAAGTACTTGGATGGCAGAACAGCAATCATGAAGCCTAGAATCCGAGTAATGTTGCGCTGAGTTGAGGCAGGGGTATTGAAGAAAAACAGTTGGGACTTGGAAGCATTGATGGAGGTGCCAGAGGCTTCAGAAAACAAAGAGAGGAGGGCTTTGAAGGCTTTTGCTTCTTGGGAAGAAGAGTGACCAAAAAGCATCGTATCATCTACGAATTGATGATGCGACAGAGGATTGAGACCATGAAGAGCTAATCCTTTTACTGCTTTGGAAGATATAGCGTGGTGAAGGAGGCGGCTGAGCCCTTCTACCATGAGAATGAAAATGAACGGAGAGAGAGGGTCTCCTAGCCGGATGCCTCTTGAAGAACAGAAGGGGAGGGAAGGAGAGCCATTGAGGAGAACTGAAAAGCATGGAGAGGATATGAGGTTCATAATCCAGCGGGTCCAAGTGGCACTGAATCCGAAGGCCAACAACATTTGATGAATGTACTCCCAACTGAGTTTATCAAAGGCCTTAGATAGATCAAGCTTCATTATCATGCCTGACTTTTTGAGAATTTTTAGCGAATGAATTACTGCATTGGATAAAATTATGCCATCCATGATCTGTCGACCCTCGACATACCCTATTTGTTCTGGTAGAATGAGAAGAGGAAGGAGGGGTTTGAGTCAATTGGCTACAACCTTGGAAATGAGCTTGTAGATGACATTGCAAAGGGCAATGGGCCGGAATTTATCAGGCGTATTGGCTTCTGCGCTTTTAGGAACAAGAGCTATGAATGTGGAGTTCAGGGAGGGAAGGACCCAATGCATGGAGCGGGATTCTTCCACTAAGTCCCAGACTTCCCCTTTGATTAGATCCCAAAACTCATGAAAGAAGTTAGCAGTAAACCCATCCGGCCCAGGTGCCTTACCATCTTTGAGTTGTGCCATAGCTTCTTCGACCTCCTGCATAGTAACTTGTTTTAGTAAATTTTGATTTTGGTCTTCAGTTATCAGCTTTGGAATATGCTGAGTGACTGCTCTGATAGCAGCTTCCCGGCTACCTGGTTGCTCTTTGAGAGCTTCCTGGAAGTAGTCTCTAAACGCCTTTTCCATGTCTTCGTGCTTTTCTATTCGATCTCCTTGATTGTTGTTGATGAATGCGATGTTGTTTTGCATGCGGCGTTGAATGGTGGAGCGATGAAAGAATTTGGTGTTCTTTTCCCCTTCTTTTAGCCATCTGATGCGTGATTTTTGCTTCCATAAGATTTCCTCCTGTAGCCTTCTGGTTTCTAGTTCCATCCATAGGGAGTGCTCTTTGTTAGCTAATTCTTCAGTTCTGCCTTCAGTGATGATGGTTTGCTGTAGCTCACACATGCTCTGCTCTAAATTTTTCTTTTCATCCAGAATGTTGCCGAATGTGGATTTGTTCCAAGCTTTGATAGCTTGCTTGAGGTGTCTAAGCTTTTGTTGAAATTGATACATTTTTGCTCCAGTTGGGGGAGTGAAGGATTTCCAAACATTTTGCACCATTCCTTTGAAGTTTGGATTAGTAAACCAGAAGGATTCAAAACGAAAGGGGCGGTTGGATTTTTTACCTGGACTTGTCCATTGGAGCATTATGGGCCAATGATCTGAGCCGCCCTGGGGCAGGATAGATGCATGAAGCGCTCCGCCCAAATGGATGGCGTTATCTGAAATGAGGAAGTGATCTAATCTGGATGCTATGTGGTGCGGTCCTCTTCTTTTGTTTGTCTAAGTGAACAAACCATTTGAAGTTTGCATATCTATGAGCTGGTGGTTTTGGATAAATTCTTTGAGGCCTGTGCTATCCTCTTCTAGTTTCATCCGACCTCCTTTTTTTTCCGCGAGACTGGTGATGATATTGAAGTCTCCCCCACTTATCCAGAGAGGATGATGTCTGTTGGCATTGAGAGATGTAAGGGCTTCCAGTACTTCTAATTTGTGGTGCATATCCTGCGGGAAATACGTATTGGTGAGTAGACCATGTATCTCTGTTCCCAGGATGTGAAATGAAGCTTGAATGAAGTTGCGCGAAGCATGAAAGTCCTGAAGGCAGATTGACTGTGGATTCCATACTATAGCTAGTCCTCCTGAGGCTCCTAGTCCATCAACGGAGGTAGATTTGCTACCTGGCCAGGCTTTGCGCAGGATTTTTTCAAGAATGACATTGGTACTTTTAGTTTCTTGAAGAAAAACAACAGATGGTTTCTCTGATTGTATCATGATTTTTAACATTCGGTGTTTGGAGGGGCTATTGAGCCCTCTCATATTCCAGGAGATGAGCTTCATGAGGAACTTTGATGTTTGGGTTTGTAGAACTTTGTCAACTTTGGAAATCTGCCCGATTCCATCAAGATCTCTCCCAAGATGATGGTTCTCTGTAGTTCAGTCTTGCGTCCTCTTTTTTTTGTTTCTTTGAGGATTTTACTTCCATCCCAGAGACTACCTGGTTGAATACCCAAATATTTGCTTCGTTGTGCTTTCATGAGAACTCCTTCCAATCGATCTATTTCCTGGGGGGGATGGCGTTGTATTCTTTTTGTTTGCATGCTGCTTCCAGAGTAAGGATATCTAGCCCATCTAGGCTCACTGTCTCTGGATCTTCTTCCATGTTGATAGGGGTATCCTGAGGATCGTCTGGATAACCTTCTTGCAAACTTAAAGCGAGGGCTGCATCCAGGTCCATATTGGAGGCCTGAGGATCAGCTGCTGCTTCCTTGAGGTTCTCCTCCGCGGAGGGAAGGGGTTTTGAGGACGATGGAGGGGATGGATCCGCCTCTGGGGGGGGGTTGTACGGAGGAGGATGGCTGGCCTTGAGAAATCTCAGAGTCTTTTGAGGGCTTTGAAGGGATATCATGAGGGGTAAGGATCTGGAACCGGTTCATAGATTCAGGATTTTTAGGGCTGGAGGGGGTGGCTGGAATTTTTTTTGCATGCCTTTTGCGAGCAGTGACTTTGGTGAATCCATCTAAATCTTTGGGAGTTGCATTGGTAGTGGCTTGAGCCTGGGCATTCAAGGGACATTCCCTAAAGAGATGACCATGCACATGACATTTACGACAACGAAAAGGAATGTGTTCATAGTCCAAAGGTTGTAGCCATTCAAAATCATCATGGAAGAGACTTACCGTGTCTGCGAGGGTTTTTTTGAGCTGCATCTGGACGCATATCCTGGCATAAGAGGTAAATCTCCGGTACTTAGTGTCCTCAGCTACTTTGATGAAGGTGCCGATGCTATTACCAATATCCTTTATTGTTTCTTCTTTCCAGTACTCTGTGGGCAGGGAATACAAGCGGATCCAGACCGGTGCGTGACTGAGGTCCTCTGTATCTGGGTTGAATCGCGGCTTCCAATCACGAAGGAAGAGACCTGAGGAGTTAAAGAAATATGGACCCCCTTCAAATACTCTGGTTTTGTCTTCCAAGCAATGAAATATGACTGTGAAGAAGCCCTTGGGACCTATTAACAGAGAGATTTGTCCTTTGGGCTTCCATTTGGATTCTATCCAGCCGTGTAGGGCCTTCTCTGTTGGCCAGAAACCCAGAAACTTTCCTATCAGTGCGTGATCTTTCAGATATTGTATCTCGCCATTGATACGATGGCTTGGTAGCTCGACTTTTATACGTTCTTTCGCCTTTGGAATGCATGTAGATGACATTGCCTTTGGTTGTGACGCGCTTTGATCCGAGTCCTTTTGATCGTCATCGGTCGAAAGGTCCTCGTTGTTCTGGATTGGTTCTTTGCTTCTGATGTTTTCAGAGCTAATAAGTCGTGCAACTATTTTGCCGAATAGCAGGGGAGCGGCAGCTGCTTCCTCATTCGATAGCCTTGACGAGGTAGGTTGGGGAGGAACGGATCCCGTCCCTCCCGCTGGGTACTCCATTGATGATTAACGACCAACCAAGTAATGATTGTCGTTCCAGCAGAGCCGTGCAGGGTTACGTATGCCAGGTTGCAGAGTTGCAGGTCTGTACATCTGCAGCGGAGGCAGAGCAGCGACAGCTAGGGTTCAAGGAATAATTATGTTACTACAAGAACCATTCCTCCATTTTATATGTCTGCCTATGTCATGGATTTTGTATGTTTCCTTTTTTCCTTTTCCAATTATGGGATGGAAGTGGACTCCTCAGGATCCCATGCCAATCCATGTGTATCATAAAGCTCTTTAGAAATCTTGTTTCAATGAAGATTTCTATTAGATTTAACAGGTGTTTATGCTCCCTATTTATCAGGTTGTCTTTGATAAGAAAGTCCCAAGGTTATAAGAAGAATCCAAGGCTAATATTCAACCTGTGGCAAGATGGTTTGGAGAAGAATTGTTCACATATATCAGAATTTTTGGAAGCACTACTCCACCACATGTACTTCCATGGTATGTCCCTGATAAATTGTTAGCCAAAAAAATTGCATACTAGACACTTACCAAAGGCGTAACCAGATCTCTCAAAGAGTCTAAAAAATCTATGTGACCCACTTTTCCACTTCGGTGTGGTGTTTATTTCTTAAATGACTTCAAACATGCATAAGTCGAAGTCAAACACATTCACAGTTTGAATCTTGTTGAGTTTCGAGAAAGACAATACGATCCTATAAAGGTAGTGTATGATTTTACCACGGCTATGAAGGTTAAGGAATTTATTCATGAGGATGGTTGTTTTGACAATATTTTTGAAGTAGTTGAACAATTTTCATAGATACAGAGTTTAGTTGCCCTCCAACTGAATCTAGATGAATTATCAGAATTTAAGGAGTACAAACATCAAAGGTTAACCTATGTGCCTTCGAATCTAATTAAGATAATCCCACAAGAATCTCAGGAAGAAAGCTTGTTTAATAATGTCTCACAAGAGGATGCAAATAAAGCATCCAATGGTGCTGAATCACAAAAAGAGTCTGCTATAGAGAAAGACATAGAAGGACCTTACAACAATAAGAGTACTTGATCAGGACCAAATGCATAAAGAATGGGGGAAGTTTGAATAAATCATCAATGAATCATAGGGTGGTACGAGTCAAGCACAAAATTTGCTCGAAACACCAAAACATCCCGATAAATCTTCAGAAAAATCTCTTGCTACTTCAAGGGATATCGAGGTAATTCCTGCTTTTCCTTCTTAAGAAATTGTTTTGAAAGAGGAAGAAATTCCTCCTTTGGATATTTTTTATAGTCCCAAACATCGAGCAGTAATGAAGAGGCAAAGGAAAAAGAGAAAAATTGAGCATGTTGCTATTAGCCTCCCAGGCAACAAACCAATGGATGTTGTCTGGAATGATAGACCTATAGATCCATTTGAAAATTTGACCAAATTATCTCAATTTGTAGGAGTTCATGCTTCTGCAACAATTGACAAAGAAGAAGAAGTAAGAAATTTTATCAAAGAAAAAGAGGAAAGAATAAAGTAGCTAGAAGATAAACTCACAAAAGAAAAGGAGAATACACAAGAATAGATTAAATCACAACTTGAACAAATGCAATAGAGTTTCAACAACCTAAGACTTCAAATCCAAGCATAATTAGATGCTAAAGATATTGAAATTGCACAGCTACGATTTACTGCAGATCAAATAAAGGATTGCCTAAAAGTGGATGAATTCATGAAAGAAGCTTTAGAAATTAGTTCTTTGCTATCAAAGCAACAATCAATCTTTTGTAAGCAGTTAATAGGGATTAGTCCATTGTGCCAAGAAGCTGATACATTAGTGGGTCAATTCAATGACGCTAAAATAAATTTTGAATAAATAGATGAGCAAATTTCAAATTTGATCACATGGCAAGATAATTCAAATGGAAAGACAACAAAATTGCCAAAGGTCAAAGAATCTCACAAGGAAAGTTTCTTCATTGATTGGGAAATCCAAATAAAATAGGTGGAAAGGGCAGTTTCGAGTGCAAGTGAAACATCAAACAATATAATTGAGACTATTAATGATAATCTTTGGTATATAAGTTTTATTCAAATATGTTTGCTAGGAAATATGCCCAAGATTGATGATTTGCAGTTAATTTGGCATGAAAGTCTTGTAGCAAAATAACAACGGATCAAACATTTGTTGAATTTGAATTGGGATGCTTATTGGTCATATTTGGTAAAACTGCATAGTCGATTGATGGCCCTACGATGCTTAACCAATTCAATCATCCATACGACACCATCGCTATCAGATACAATTTATGTAGGACAAGTAAAGATAAGCATTAGGAAGCCTCCAAGAGTTCAGGCTATGATGGATATCTATGATAAGTGGAAGCAAATGAAGAGCCAACAACAATCATGATCAAATTTTTAAGTTTTAAATCAATTTTAGTTTTGCATTTTTGGCATTGATTTTAAGGAGAGTCGTTTCACTCCTCAGAATTTAGTGCTTAGATATTTTTTGTAATATTTTTTGATATTTAAATCCCTTTCATGTATTTAGAAAGGGGGCTCACAATTTTATTTGAGACTCTTTAAAAAACATACACTTTTGTACTTTTTAAAGCTTTTCTTTAATTTTTGAAGATCTAGTCCATGAAAATTTATCTGAGAAAGTTTGTTAAGAAATGCACTTTTGTTTTTCTGTGATCAATCTTGGCGAAAACGAGTGGATTGCAACCTTATTGTCTATGGATCAATCATCTTGCATCAGGTACTTTTATCATTGCGTAATGATTATTTTTTGAATGATTAAGATATTTATTTTATATGTCCATTGTTTGTCAATTATTTTAATACAACCTGTTATTCCTTCACTTTTGAATTATAGCTGAGCTGCCATTTGTTTTAATTTTGATAAGCAAAATTATGTTAGATACTTGATGCGATACATTTTATAGTCAACCATTTTTATTAACTATTTAATCGAAATAGTTTTTTTATGAAAGTTTTATACTTCTTGTATGAATAATCTTCATTATCATTCAAGGTAGTCATTTATCTAGATTGCACAAATATTGATTTAAGCCTGGGTAAATAGTAAATACAATTAGTTTGATTTTTCTGTTGAAACCACCCTCATCTACCAATTCAACTTTGATAATCAAATGCATATCCAATCCTACCATCTTTTCAAAGATTGGGAAACTGGTCCCATAAATCCAGTCGGAGCCACCAACCCAAACGAATGAGGGATGATATTCAAGTCCCTAACCGGGTGGTTATCTCCCATGTTGTTGTAGAAAATTTCGAGGCTTCAATAGAAACCTGCTTATCATTCAAAGACAAAGCACATTAATGTTCAGTATCACTTTGTGAGGGATATGGGTGAGGACAAAAAGGTGTTGCTGGTAAAGGTGGACACTTTAAAGAATGTTGCAGAGGAATTGACAAAGTCTATGAGCATTGAGAATTTTTCTTGGTGTAGAGAAAAAATGGGTGTTGTAGGTCTGGACCAATGACTAAGCTCTCTCGTGACCCCCTGTGTGGAAAAGAAAAAAACAAGTGGGAGAATGTTGGGTGTGTGTTATATTCTTTCCATGACTAGTTTCATGCGCAGGGGGGTCAGAGGGGGGGCAATAGCCCCCCTTGTTTGTTGCATTGGGGGGTTTGTAGGGGGGTGGTAGCCCCCTTACACAGGGTCCGGGTTAGCGCTCTGAG
>APFE031532315.1:66836-83825 GCA_000404065.3 Pinus taeda
ATTTTGTTCCAAATATAAAGTTTCAATGCATACCTCTTGTGTGTTTTGCACATTATGGAGATCGAAATATTGCTCCATCTGTAGTATCCATGTTATGGGATCCTTGCTCTCAAACTTCCTCATATCAATCTTTGGAACATGGTGGGTCTTAAATCCAACATTAGAGTCTATGAAATCATGATTAACATTTCTTTTGTTCTCATCATGAGTTTCCTTTACTACCTTTCACCATTAGTAAGCATTTCTTGTAGCAACTTTGTCAAATCTATCTTCAAATCTTCCATCTTAGCGTCCATGCCATTCATCTTAGCTTCCATGCCATCCATCTTAGCTTCCACGCCATCTATATTAACTTGCACACCATTCATATTAGCTTCCACGCCATTCATCTTCGCTTCCACGCCTTTCTTTAAACCATCAATCTTAGCTTCTATTACCTTTTGTGAGAGTGAAATTTGTTGCATTTGGTCTTGTAATTTTGATATATCATGTTGCATGTCTTCCTCTTCTTCATGAGTAATGCTAGAGATTTCAGGTTGCTTACTAGGTGCTTCCATTTTCTTTCTTTGGGGCATCAATTAATGATAATTATGCTTCACTATGCCCTTTGAATTACAAACTAATTTTTCAACCCAAACTTATGCAAAATTTTAAAAAGACTACACACCTTTTTCTCTTTGTAGAAGCTCGATATTGAATCTGTTGTATCTCTATAATTGCAGATATCCAAGGTCTGAAATTGCTTCCTATGGTAGCCCTTTGAGTCCTCTTTCCAATGCCACCAGTCTGATCAAAATTGGATTCTCCAAGAAAGCATTATGCCCAATCTCCCAAGATGACCTGATTATATAATTTTTCAGTAGAGAGAACTCGTACAACATGCCACATGTCACTGTTTCGACCTTCGGATCTGAAAAGATACAAAGAAAACTACAATTCGTTCTCTTTATGTAGCTTCTTACGACACTTCAATTTGATGCTCAGAGAGAAATTTATGATGATTTTCCCAAGGTCACCTATTTGGAATGTAATTTGGGAGTCTGCAAAACCCTAACTTCCTCAGATCATATCTCCGAAAATATAGCGAGACAAGATCTGAAATTCGGACCTGAGGTTCAGAACGATTTCAGCTCAAATGATTTTTTTTATCTTCTGAAACATCGGGGAAAAAAATTTATAGAGAAAATTCCATGATGACTTGTTTGGAGCAACGAAACCCTAGAATCCAAATCTTTGATACCAAATGTTAAGAAACCAACTCACAAAAAGATAGAAAAGAAAGATCAATGCCTTAGAAATCAGCCTCTTCGAGGGGGAAACCTCCTTTACATTACACAAATGAATAATTCTTGGATGATACAAATGACGAAACCTCCTTTCTATATATAGGAGTATAAGGGGTCACAATATAATCAAAGTCGACATAACAATAATAATATAAGGGCAGAACAATAACAATAGTGGGCTACTATGGGGCACAATAATAACAATATGGGGACAATAGGGGCACACCAATAATAATAAGGGCTACAATGACAATAGTAATGGGGGAATCACTAATATTATAGGAACCTAACAGGGCCATGTAATTCTATAACTTTTCTATATTCATTTTATAAAATATAAGGCATGTCTAAGATCTAGTTCAAGTAACTTAGATGAGATGATGCCTTTATATATGTTTTTCAAATATATATTTACTAATTATATCTAATTATATTCTAAAGAGTTTTCCACATTTCTAAATTAAAATACATATTGTTAAGCATATATTTATCAAAGTTATGCAATCCTTGCGAAACATTTATAATAAAGGAACATCACATAAATGATAGTGGCAATTACAAAATTATTTACTAGTGCGAAGCATTTAGGTCTATTTGAAGCCTCAATAATGATAAAAAATATGAATGTATTTATCAATAATGTGTATGTTTTCAATCATCCATGGGCCTCATTCCCTATTTTATTTTTGTTTAATAATTACAAACTTATATAATTGGAAAGCACATTTTAATATTTTTCGTAAAATAACATTATGTACAAATTTATTTTACTTTAAATAATTCTTAATTCATAAAATAAGATTATTAAATAATATTATGTATGTTATTAATGAAAAGTATCAATTTTTAATAATACAATCAAATTTTAATGTAGAAATAAAATAAATTTTCATATTTATGTCGTAAGGCATTCCCCTCTGAGAATAACTCTCCTCTGGTGAATCATGGATCTGGTGTCCAACGTCAGATGGATTGTTATATGATTAAAATGTCATCAACCATTTGATCTTATTTATTTATTTAACTACGTCGTTTCAAGTATTCTTCATTTTCTCAAGGCGTTCAAACATCAAAGGGGTTTCAAGAATGAATACATTGTAAGAACAATTTCCTTTCCTTGAGCTTGCAGGCACTAATTATTCTTCTCTGATAGAGGAAGAAGAATATAAGAGGAATAAGGAGAACATTCCCCCATTCTCCTCTTATTCTTCTGGTTCGGGTTTTGTATTGCGATTACCCCATTCGAGGAAGCCTCTCCAAGACATCACTTGCCTCGTCGCATTAACCACTAATCATGTAAGTATCACATCTTTTAGTTTGGTTTTCTCTGCACATTTTCCCTTTTTCTTTATCAATGATTTTCTAGAAACATGTATACGTGAATTAAATATGTGGTAGTTCTTTGTTCTGTTTTACAGATAAGGTCTTCACCCTTTGTTGCAGAAGTGAAAGCACATGTAAGATTGGGGGTACACTCTTCTAGTAAGAAGTGCAGTAAAAAGAAAGCAATTGTGCATCTATCAAGCGTGGGTGTCATTTTGAGTGAGGAGAGATGCCAAAGACATGAAATGTCCATGCTCAGAAAGAGATTCAGATAGTCAATGTAGAGGTGTTGCCGATTCTGTTAATGTTGAGACTTGGGGATGTCAACACCTGAACCTACAACGGTGAATATACTCATAGAACCCTAGAAGAAAATTTTGATTTCAATATGCATTTGAGTAATGTTTGTGAGATTTGCGGGTGTTGGAAGCAGTGGTCGAAAACATCCCTGGGAAGATTTCCCTTTGTGTTAGTCCACTCATATGTGCCTCCCTATGAAAGTCGTTGTGGAAATCTGTTCTTGAGAGAAATAACTGATTACAAAATGTGCAGTTGGTTTCTAATGTATAAAATTTGTGTTCTCTTCTTTACCTTCTTTTGAATCCCATACAAAATGGGCATAAGAAGCAAGAAAAAAGTTTCTAAACAAGCAACCTCAATTAGTTACCCCAATTATCCAATTCCAGGTTATCAAGCCTAATCATACTCGTAATGCAATAAAAATATAGATTTGTGATAACAGAGGGAAAGAAAGGAATTTTTGTTTGTTTGTTTAGGTCTGCTAGAGCCCTAGCTAGGCTTTCAGGGACTCCAACCAACCCTTAGTCTAGACAAGGCCTCAAAATAATGGCTCTCTAAGTATACCCGTCGACCTTATCACATAAGTTTCCCATCTATGCTAATATTTTGACTATTCTACTTGAGATTGAGTGGTTTCCTAAGGTTGTGATGGCTAAAAAGGGTAATCCTCTAGCAGTGGAAGGGGAGTTTCCCTCTAGCATGTAATTATTTTTTTGTTCTTGCATATATATAATTTCTCCCTTGCAAATAAAGCATGTGAATGTTGTAACTTAAATTTCCTTTCATTCATTGATGCAGGTGGAATTATAACATTTTCAAGGGTTTCATGTTCTAAGGTTTGATGGTTTTAATTTTCCAGTTGAACCGAGCGGATGCATACAACAACCTGTGGTCGGTTGTTACTTGAGGTGAAAAAGGGATTTGTCTCGTTTTCCATTTATAGTGGTTCTTATTCCAATTCATTTGACGGGAATGGTTCATAGTATTTTATATCTTGTTACTGTCACAATATTCATATTTGTAGTGGGTGAATTTTCATTTTGCACTATACCAACATTATATTTTCCACCAAGAACACACCTAGATAGTGTTAGAGGTGGGCCTTATTTTGCGTAGCCCCCACCTCCTAGTGTGTTCATTTCTGCACCTGATCCTCATTTTTGTGCAAGCATAGTAAATCATATTGAGTACTACTTCAGGTTTTCTCAGACATAAACTTTTATTACTTGTGGTCTATTTTCATGAACAAATTAGTATGTTTGTAATTCATCAAAATGTGATTCTTTTGATTTTTTAATTCTATGACAAATAGCTCATGCTTACTACCATCACAGTCAATTGAGTACCATGCCAGGTTTTCTTGTGTAGGGGTCTGATTATTGTTGTTCCATTAGCCCGGACCAATTGATATGCTTTTTTCCCTCATAAAAAGAACTTATATTCTCATTATTGAAAATATACATTGTGCAGACTAATAATTGATATGTTTACTTATTAATAATTATAAAAAGCCTCTTTCTATCTAGTTACAATTAGTTTATTCTTACCACCATTGCGTTGTACATTATTTACGATTTATTTGCTGTCTATAGTGTTGTAAATTTATGTAACGATCTCTTTTTGTGTCTGAATATGGATGGGCAGGGTTTGGTGCCTATTTCATTGATTGCAAGTTTTAATCTGGTGAGATATTGGATAAGTGTTCATATGTTATTGTTCAATGTATTTTAAAGCATACTACTGTCTACAATTGATATCCCAATAAGTTCATAACTTTTTTGGTTTACATAAGGGGGATTATCTAGTTTCTCTTCAGGGATAGTAAATCTTGTATATAATAAAATCTTCTATAATATCTGTTGCAGGTTAAGGAATTAACATCTGACATAAACCTCATACTTTTTGCATTGCAAATTTCAAGTGTATTTGAAGTGAAGGTGAGTGTCATCATCAACTAACTTGTTAGAAATTGCTATTATCATGCATTTGTCTATTATTTACATTTTCAGTCTTTTGTGATAGGATGACAAGATAAGGAGGTGTGGTGACTGGTCAAAGTGGTTCTTACCTGTTGGATTTATCAAATCTATGTCAAGGACTCAACCACAAGACACCTGTATAAATGTTAATACAGGAAATGTTGAAAATGATGCTAAATTGGAGGGGCAAATAACAAGTGTTTCATCAAGGCATTTTATTGGATCTCCCTTAACAAAAAATGATGTTCAAAGTGGAGTTTCATATGAATTGGAGATAACTTCAGATCATGGAATATCTAAGAGAACTTTTCCTGAAGGGGATATCATTAACGATATTCTTGATATCATGATAAATGAGATGGCATGAACTACATTTTTAAGCACTATTTTTTTTTTTTTTTTTTTTTTTGTACATTATAGGGTTGCTGAATGAAAAGAATGTGGTGGTGCTCCAACAAAACTCAATGCTAGAAGATTTTGATTTCGTATATTGGGACATGAGAAAATGTGGAATGAAACATCATAAAAACTTCTTACAATGATATTCAATTTGGAAAAGAGTTGGGAATTTAACTTGCAAAGACCTTAATTTTCATTTTTGGAAGAAATTTCTTAATAATTTTAGATCATGGGCCATTACTCATGATTGAAAGGCTATGAAGTCTATTTTGGTATTTTCTATCTCGGATGGATGAACTACTTCTGTTATTTTCTGCTTGGCGCGCTGGGTTGCACATTCTACTATCAAAATAATGACAAAAGACGACTTTGATGTAATAATGACAACATTAATAGATCAAAACTCATTATTGTCAGCTCATCTTATTGGCTTTGGTGTTGAAGGTGGGCTGTACCTTGTTTTTTATATTTTTTCCACATGGAAGCTTAGCATCATTACTTCATGATATGTGATGATTTATATTTCTCATTAAGTAGGTACAAATATAGGAAATTATAAAAGGAGAACAACTCTTCACAGAATTCATTACTCGCTTGAATTGTATTTTAGGTTTATGTATCCATGAATTTTGTTTTTACCTTTTTTGGATTGTTCTATCCATGCACAAAGTCTTATCTACTAGATTCAAACATCCGGTACAAAGTTTCTATTGATAGCAGAATATACAGGGTTGGATGATGCCATTAGTCCTGCTTTGCACTTGTATCATTGAAATATTTCATGCAATAAAGCATATTTTAAAGGACCTCATTATAATTATATCTTCTTAATAAGTTGATCCGTTCCTAAATTCTTAGGACATTTGTTCCTTGATACCCTTTCAATGTTCTCTAACAAACCAAGGCATATACGATACCATAGCATAAGCTCTATTTAAATGTTGTTATGAGAATCCCATATAACGATTATTTCATTAGAGGTGACTAGCTTTTAAGGGTGTCCTTATGATGGAATGATTATTTCATTAGAGGTGACTAGCTTTTAAGGGATTCCTTATGATGGAAACTTTGGAGCCTGTCTAAATTTCTTGCCACGATGAGGAAAAGCAGTTATCAAGGAGAAATTCAAATGCATTTTAATGTTGTATTTTAGTGCATTTTCAAATTCATTTCCAAGTTTCATGTCACTATGGGAAAAAATAAGTAATCTTAAACGAAAAATTAAGATAATTATGGTTGAATGTTACCTCATTTTCAAATTTCTCTGCCCCAAAGCATAAAAGTAATGCTGAAAGACAATACAATAGTCAAAAGGAATTGTCAGGCAATCCTATGAAAAGGAAATCATGTTTTCAACAGTAAAGCATGGGCATCGTTTAGTCACTCAAATGTACCAAAATATCCTTTCCATTAATGTAAAGCATACAAGGAAAATTTTAATAATTTTATCATCTCCCTTGGTAGAACTGCCGCCAAATAGAAAAATTAACGAAAAATTTGCCACTTGTTCAAGAAGTAACTTGATCCTTTTGGGTAATCCTCTATTTTATTTTAGACATCAAAACTTATAACACCCAAATTATACCAATATTATTC
Source organism: Pinus taeda (assembly GCA_000404065.3). NCBI lineage: Eukaryota > Viridiplantae > Streptophyta > Pinopsida > Pinales > Pinaceae > Pinus > Pinus taeda. Next base: position 73,720 of record APFE031532315.1, read on the forward strand.
CTTTTACTTCTTTTAGATAACCAAAGAAATATAACTAGGAAAGGGCCATCTTTAGTGCTCTTATTAAGCACTTACATGAATAAAAAACCTAATCACATTGAGATTATTACCATTGTTATGCCTTTTTCTTCTTTCCCATAATCTGCAAGAAATATAACTAACATTTTCCACTCTCGGGGTCTTCTGCAGAGATGTTCCTTGTCACCACTTATTTTCATACTTCTAATTGAGGGTTTGTGTAGGTTAATTATAGGGGAACATAACTTCGAGACACTTTCGAGAGTGCATATTTATAGTAATATTAAGAATACTCATCTCATATTTTTCGACAATGTGCTTCTATTTGGTAAATTATTTGTTGTGGAATGGAGGTATTTGTATCATATCATTGGTCTCTTTGGTAGTGCTTATAATCTTTTCATGAACAATTCAAATTCCCTTTTGATATCATCAGCCCCCCATGGTGCTTTAGTTTTGGATATTCTAGGTATATTTGGGGTCAATCATGCATCTCTTGATTAAGGTTTTAAATATCTCGGTTGTGTCCTCAAATCAAACAATTATGGGAACAAAGGTTGGCAGTGGCTAACTGAGAAATTATAGCACAAATTGACAACTTAGGTGCACATATGACTCTCATCGGGGGGTCATTTGATTATGGTTCAGGCGGTTTTGCATAACATTTGGATTATTGGCTTCATCTCTATATTCTCCCAAAAATGTTATCAACTCGATCAACTCGATCATCTCTAGCTCTATTTGTGTTGGGAATTCAGAAAATCATAAGTTCCACTTGGCCCATCTTGAGGTTTCATCACAAAGGAAGGAAGATGACGGTTGGGGTATTTACTGATGAAGATTTTATGGTGAGCCATGAATGGAAGTGGTCTATGGCATCACATCACAAAAATGAAGTATCTTCAAAATCGGTCTATGATCTAATGGATCAAGCTGGGGGCATACATCCCTTGTTCCATCTCATATATATGAAGGAGATTTATGAAAGTTAGACTGTGGAAACTGAGCAACATCAGATGGAAAATTGGAAATGGTGTTAATGTAGAAATAACTTTAGTTCTTGTATGTGTCTATAAGGGGGGCCACACATTACCTATGGATATTATTAGATGGATTCATAATCTTGGCATCTATAATATCAACCAGATTGTGGTCAATGATGATTTCCTACACCCTAAATGGATGAAGGTAGCTGACATTGGTTTATATGGAAAACATGGTTTACGATGGGATAGGTATGTTCAGAAGCTATCACTGGATGGAATTTCTCTATTTGATAAAGAGGACATATTTGCATGGGTTGGTAATTTCGAGTAGGGACAACTTGTAGTTAAGGATGCTTATTGGTACATTTCTCCTTCTCCACCTCTTTCAGTTTCTTGCCAATGGTTCTTGAGAATTTGGAAGTGGACTATTCTTACAAAGCTTAAGGTATTTGGTTGGTTAGTTTGGAAAAATAGGATGCTGACTTGGGACAATATTTGTCGAAGGGTTTTCGTTAGTCCTGGTTGTTGTATATTATGTGTTGATGCACAAGAGGATATGGTCCATTTGTTTCTACAGTGCACATTTTCCAAATCCATTTGGGTTGGTGTGTTGAACCTTCTAAATATTCAAGAGGACTGGAATACCACCACAATGGGAGACTTCCTTAGAGATTGGATTCATAATTATAAGTAATACAACCCACTTCCATTATATATAATTTGGGGCACATGGAGGATCCTCAACTCATTGATATTTAAGAATACCTCACTAAATATCAAGGGGGTATGCATTCATATCATGGCATATTTTAGAGAAGTTAGGTTTGGCAGTAGAGTACCATCGATGCGGCATATCATTACATTACCTAATTCATATAGTACCCCTCATGAGATTTTTACAGAGATGCAAAGGATGAGATGTGCAGATGCGGTGCTTTTATTAATATTAAACCTGGTACACATTATCACTTCAGTTGGAATGGGGGCACTGGATCAAACTTTAAAGTAGACGTCTTGGCCCTCTAGGGCATCTTATTTTGTGCTCATAGGCTCGATATTGGGACATTGGATGTGTTTGGAGACTCTTAGGTGATGGTGGAGTGGGCTTCTAAGAATACATCATTCTATCTGCCACTATTAATCAATTGATTGATGAGTGTCAGGGTGATTATTGATCTGTTCCAAAAGTTGACTTTTACACATGTTCGTTGGGAATTGAATGGAGTTGTTGACATGATGTCAAAGGAGGGACTCAAGCATCATTTTGGTGAGATTTATTTCTCATACTTTATAAACAAGATTCTCCAGTGGACAAGTAAATTTTTCTTTACATGATATTTCATATTGGTGGATGGAGCTCAGTGATAACAACTTTCTTGAATGTGGTCATTCATGTCTACTTTTTTGAACTTTGTTTATTGCTATTATCTACATCTGACATGGTCGAAATTCAAGGGACAATTACACAAATGTATATTCAACACAATTACAACATATCACACTTTGGTGTGTCAATTATAATCTGCCTTAGTACTACATACACAATATTGAAGGAACTTAATTAATTTTTGGTTAAAGATATAACATGTTCTTTCTATGATGGTATATTTATCACCTGGAACATATGTATACTTGATATATTGTTCAATGTTGCATAATTTGGCAATATCTAAACACCTCGATAGAAAATGAGTATGTTATTTGGTTATCGAGATGTAATCTCACTCTCAAATATATGTCCATTGTTGATACTTTTAATGGAGGCATATATACTTATGAGGTAAAAAATGATATATTAATATAAAATTATTGGTTTTTTCTAGTCACCATAACGAAGCTATAAGAAAGCTATGAATTCTAATGTGGAAGATATGTAGTTTCATTACGAATTCTAACATGGAAGATATGTTTTAGTGGAAGATATATGTTTTTATAAGGAATTCTAATGTGCAAGATATGTGTTTTTATTATTTGTTCATCATATATTCATGAAGTTAAAAGATACAAATATTTTTTTAATAAATAGTTCGTGGATGTCTCCTTTTTGAAAAGAGATTGTGTTTTTCCTATCATCTATTATTAAGATATGTGAGCTAACATACCATCACTGTAACATGACATTCCATATTTGCTAGTATATTGCATGTGTTAGTGGACATTTGGGACACAATGTATATACATTTATTCAACTTCGTAGATTACACTTTATCATAGTTCATGCTTGGTATTGACATAGGGTTTTGTGAATTATAGGTAAGCTTGTTGTGAAATATTGTATACACTCACACTACAATAGATAAGTGTTAAGCTTGTATGAGAAGCATTGGAATAATCTTATTAATGGCAACTGTAATGTGCCATCCAACCAGGGATATGTTTATAGGAATTGTGTTATAGTGCCATTGTTGCACATCCCTCACATGCCCTAGTGTGGAAGTAGCTTTGAAAGTGAAATAACAATGGGTGGGTCCTTGATGGGGGTCTTCGGATGACAGTAAACCATCTCCAATATGGGAAAAAATGTTTTACGACGAATGGGAGGCACAAATCAAATGACTAGCATGTAAAGCGTTTTGTTGGCCAAGGTGGGGGCGACCTTGAGGGAGTGTGCCAAGCCACCCACTTAGCACAAAACCCCCAACGCGTGGAGGAGGCAAAAATCGTTTAGAATGGGAGATGTATGTTATTTCATTTGGGAAATTTACTTCACAACATTATGGTACGCACTAGTGGGCTCTACAAACATCTTTGAATAAGGAGTTGAGGATTTCGAATTTTCCATGGAGGAGAAATCCTGTGGGATATTGGAGATAGGGAGAATTCACCTTGATAGGCGATCGATCAACATTAATGATATACAAATTATGGGTGGTTTTGGACTAGAGAAGTATAGGATTGGGTTAAACACCCGACGCGTGATGAAGGAATGTCAAAAGTTTTGTTTTATTTCATGGTTCAACATCGCTCCATTGGCTTGGTTATATACATACCCCATTGAACACGTAGGGTGGCGAATAACACTATCGTCTAGAGGGTGGTAGCAAACAATTCTAACTCTTGCAGGGTATGCTATTGAACTTGTCTATGGACCAGGATTTCTGGTGAGTTTCTAGCTGCCTCTGTCACGATTGCGGTTCAGTCATATATAGGTTTAATTGTTGTTGAGGAGTTGCAAAGAATACCACTATACGTAGGGTTATGATATATTGTCTCCATCCCATTCAAAAACATGCGAGTGGATGGTGTTTTCTATGGTCAAGTATTTTACGTAGCTACATGTTCTCAATTCCATTTCCTTTGTAATTGCTCATTCTGTCTAGATTTGTGTAGGTACTTCATCAAGTCTGGGGTGGTCATGCAGTTAGTCTCGATATTTTAATTGCATACGATGTCATTTCGAGTTGTGTAGTCACATAATTTTGCAATGTGTCCCAATTCGTCTTGTTCCAAGGGATATATTTAAGGGTGGTGATTATTTTTGCCGGTCTCCTCTGTCTATTCTCCACTCTATTATTGTCATATATAGGATTGTGGGGTCACGGGTGACCACAAGATGTATTTTGTGTGCTTTCTACATAACTCATGCTCTGGTCCTTTTTCGAGTTAGTGGTGGTGCTCGTCGGCCAATTTACAGTCTCTTGAACCTTCTAGGTTATCGTTTAGTTGTTGATTCTTAGTTGTCGGTGTTTGGTACAATGGATTATTTTCGATTTGGTTTTAACACTGTGAATTTTCGAATTGAGTGGGGGGTGGTTATGCCATGTCAAGAGGGGAAATTGTCTGTGGTTCTTAGTCGTACCCAGTCTCGAGTCTTGTTTGGTTGGAATACTCATGGTTGTAGGTATGTGGATGGTGTTTACATTAAATATTTATCCTCGCTAGTTGTGTTTGGTATTCAAGGAATCGAGGTTTCTTTCATCTCAACCCAACAGTTGTCCTACGTAAATTCCCTTGTAGGTTGTCTCGAAGTCTTGTTTGTCCAATTTTATAGCAGGTTCTTCTATTTGATTGCATCACGACAATAACTGAATAGCATAAGAGGAGGATCATTTGCAGCGTCCTCCTCTAGAAAAAGTCATCTCTTTGGTTAGGAGTCATTGGAAAATTTTTATGATGCTGTGCCCTTGGAAGTTCGATAGAAAATACAATCCTTGGAGGCAAGAGAATTTGGTGAAAGAAAGTATCATTCAGATTCTGAGGTTTGTGAATGAAAATAGAGTGGGTACAAGACCTAGGAAAATGGAAAAAACACTGGTTATACTTCCTGCATTCAATATTCTCTCATAAAAAGACAACATCTTTACTTCATTTGGTGTTGTGGGACAAGCAGGTTGATAATTATAAGTTGTTTGTGGGTCAAGAGGACCTCACTTAGCGTATAATGAGGGATATTACATACAATAGGATGACATCATGGTTCGACTGAACAAAATCTAGCACTACATCAACTCAGGCTCAATACAAATTCCACAACAACTCATAAGGATGAAGCGATCATTGATGTCACACTAGTCAACATGGTCAACATAAATTCTTCTCCAGATTATCCTTGATGAATGGTTTCTCCTCGTGCTCTTCCGCTATCCGGTTTTGTGTTGGGCTATTATGTTTTTTGGTTCTTTTTGGTATGTATGTCTTCCAATTTAGTAGTACGTATGCTTTTTGTCAATGGTCAACTTAGTGGGGATGTTACTTCTACTGGACGATACTTATGGTTTTGTTGATAGTTGAGGCAATTGCTACTCTCGATTGTATGTGAATATGGACTTTCTAGTTGACAAAATCAACAATATGCTACAACATACATCAGTTATATATTTTGTTTTTTGAATATCAATAAAATTAAAATCAAATATTACAAAAAAAGGAAATAATAATAATGAGGAGTTTATAATCTTGGTTGCATAATATTATTCTTTTTCATAATTTTTTAAAGAGATTTATGCCAAATGAAATTCACATCAAATTATTTATATTTATATTTCCGATTCAATTTCTATTTGTGATTAAAAAAGTATATTACAAATGATTAAAATGTGTATTATTCTACAATATGAATCTTTATAATTATATAATATTATTTAAAATGTGCTTATTTATAAACAATTATTTTTGTTAATATATAAGTTAATATAAGATTTTTATTAGAAAAATTTGTAGATTTATAGAGTTATCAAGTTTACATATTCATAGAATTTAATAATATGTTTGTTAATGTTATAAACTAGAGAAATTGTAAAATAAAAAATGCGTAAGTAATGCTAAATTGTATTTTTATTTTTTTGTTATGTAATGTGAATTTCGAGATAATTGATATGTCTAATCTATAGCTTGAGTAGGCATGATCCAGGGGCATCTAAGTCATCAAGATCACTCAGATCACACCTGATTTAGGCCACAACATTTGTTTGCATGGTTGGATTTTTGCCATGGAGTTTCAAACCGGTGACCTTTACACTATGAAATGTCTTAACATAACACCTTGTCACCATTTTCTCTACACCACGTGGGCTAATTCTATTTTCAATTTATTTAATTGTAGGTTTACACAAATTTTAAATGTAAGCACTAGTTGAATGTAGAATTAAATTATGCATCCAACCAATACTCATTTTCCATAGTTTTCTATAAACCCACATTAAGATATAGTGAAAATACATAATAAAAAAAATATGTTTTTACATATGTTACTTTTTGAAAAACTCATATATATATATATATATTTAATTTAATTTATTTAATTTTATTTCAGATCCATCAAAAATATCTAAAAAGAATAAATATTAACTAAAATTAACAATCTATGAAAAATAACTCAATAATTATAATAAAAGAATAAATATAATATAAATTAAACAAATCTATGAAAATAACTCAATAATTATGATAAAAGAATAATTTTCCTTGCTTCTTTAAAAAAATTAATTTTTAGCTTTTATTTTATTATTTTCTTTAACAATAACTAAATTTTTTTATATAAATATGAAATATTCTTCCTACAATACTATAATCTATAATAATTATTCCCAATATATCATAATAAATCCTTTCAATTAAATTTCTAATATATTATAATAATTCCTTTCGTACTTTGAAAAACTCGCAAAATCTATACGAAAATTACAAAATAATTATAATAAAATATTCTTAAAAGATGCCCTAAAATAAACCTCTTTTAAAAAGTATGTTGATCTTGTAGTGTCTCTTTGCCTTTTCCAATAGAACTATTAAAAAGATACAACCTCCATCCAAACAATAAAATCTTTATGAAATTTACAAATTCTAATGCGGAAGCAACAAAATCTTGAGGAAGTTTACAAATCTTTAGGATATGTAGTTGTGTTTATTAATTGTCCATAAAATTATTTTAAAAAAAATCTAATAAAATTTATTTAAAAAAAATCTAAAATATAGATTATATAATATGATATATTTTTTCTTATCAAATTTATATATTCAACCAAAAAAAATTGTAATTTTTTTAGATAATTTATTCATGTACAAGGGATTGTGTTCATGGTTGTAAGAATATGTGAGATAATGTATTAGAATAGTCATGTGATGTTATGTATGTTGTGTATCCCATGTGTTGGTAGGAACCTACTTAGAGATTTATATATTCAACCAAAAAAATTTGTAAATTTTTTAGATAATTTATTCATGTACAAGGGATTGTGTTCATGGTTGTAAGAATATGTGAGACAATGTATTAGAATAGTCATGTGATGTTATGTATGTTGTGTATCCCATGTGTTGGTGGGAACCTACCTAGAATGTCTATATCTTACCGTGCTCTCACATACTCTACTCCTTTATGGGATCTGCATGGTATTGGCATAAGGTTTAATGAGTGGTAAGATAAGTTTATTATACAACATTACATGTATTCACACCATAGATTGATAGTTACTAAGGTTATATGTTGAATTTTAAATCTGTCATGTATGGAAATTGTAGAATGCTATGTAGTCATAGAAGGGTCATGTTAAAGCAAGCTTTTGTTTTATTAGTGTATATCCCTTATGTGCGATGGTGTGGAGGTTTGAAAGTGAACAACATGGTGGAAGATGATAGTTTTGTTCTCGTTTTTCTTAAAATTTTACCAGATAAGCTTCAAATTCACCTAGTTAGGTTTAAATTTTATTTCTTAAAACATAATTCATGAATTTTTAAATTGGGGAATATATATTAATAAAAGAGGCTATAGCAAAAAATCACAATAGAGTTGTACAAAATTACTTCCCACTAAAAAAGTGTAATTCAAAAGGCTAACTATTTATGTTCAAAAATGACAATCTAAAGATAGTGTCTAATATAATTTTGAACTAAAATATCTATATGTGAAAACCCAATAGAAGACTTCTAATATCCTAATTACTAGACATAACATATATGAGTGTGCATTAGAGGGTAGAAAGGCTAGCCACTACTTCTTTGTTTCCTTAGCTTTGTCCCAGGTGTCTATTAGCAAACACTATATGAAGGGCCCTTTTGTGGGGGATGACTCTAAACTTTTGCGATGGATATCAATGAAGCCTAATGTGGGATAATTGAATATTTCATGGAGAGTGATTCACCTTGATTCAATGTAGCTTAGTTCAATAGATGGAAAAGAACTTGAAATATTGATTCAAATACTATCACCTTCTTCTTGCGTTGAAGTAGATTTTCCATTATAATCTCCACCTTAAGATTGTTGTTGTGTTCTTATAAAACCAACCCATTAATGAGGGACCAAAGAGAGGTGTTTAAATCTCTGATAGAGTCCTCATGCCTTTGAAGTATAAGTTGTAATTCCTAGAGCTCTTTGTAATCCATTTTATCATATCGATGAACTAGAAGTTTAGGATGGACACCTCCAAGAACAAGAAGAAAAGGTTCAAACTGCTCATGTAAATTAAAGTACACAAATCCAAGTTGAACCCATGAAAACATGCATCTAGACTCACTAGATCAGTCCCAAAATCTGACTTTTGGGTTGAGATATCCAATTCCAAAATGGACTACATAATTGCAAATGAAATTGAATTAGAGTTTCAAGCTTTAATTTCTTGAATGATTAATATGTCACAGCTAGAGTGGGGTCAGATGCAAGGTGCTAGCATTCACATTGCACTAGCACCACGATATAGGAAAAAGGAAAATGAATTGAAGTTGGTCCTACAAAGGTAAGAAACATCTTGATAATCTGATTGTGATAGGAATTTACTGAAGTTGAGCACTCATTAGAATTCACAAAGATTGGAACAAGTGTGTAATGGTAGTGGAAGGGTCTTATCATTGTTGTCCTTGCTATGTGGGATAAAATTTGCATGTAATCCAACATATGCCATATTAATTTGTAATCGAAAATATTATACATTGTATTAAGAAATGAGCAGTAAATATACCTTGTTGTTGATGATTAATGTCCAAAAACTTTCCCTTATGGCTAGATTGGTTTGTAATTTATAATATAATATATAGTTAAATTTTTATTAGATTTATTATTATATTATTTAAATTAATGTAATTAATAATTAATAATTTTTATGTAATTTATTAATTTAGTGAATTTAATTTAATTAATTAATTCAATTTTTTTCGTATGGAATATGAAACCTTTTCACCTTATGAAATGTATAAAGTAAATGTTTTATTCTTTCTGTGATTGAGGCTAAATGGGAAATAGATGAGGCTAAATGGGAAATAGATGAGAGAGGATCCAAGAACGAGTTTGATGAGTTGAAGTATCTAATCGTGATGAGATTTGAAATATGCAAACTTTGACTTAAATTTAATCCTTGCAATAAAGAATATGATTTTTCCATGTTATTAGTCATAGTTTTGAGGATCCATGAGCAGTACAAACAATTGTTCTTTTAGGGCTATAAATAATTCATCCTAAACTTGTCACCCTAAAATGGAAAAATGTTGTTATATTGCAATTTGGAAGGTGTAATTTTTTAATTTTTTTTAATTTTTATTTTGTGGGTAAGTGAATTGTTAAATTTATTTAATATTGCTCTTGCATTTATATACAACTAATGCTATGAATTTTACATTATTAATCTTTTTATAAAATGATTTTGCAGAATTATCTTATTTCTCAATTTTCAAACT
>APFE031532315.1:88518-160423 GCA_000404065.3 Pinus taeda
TAAAATAATCAATAATTATTTACTAGTTAATTTTATACTTATAGAAAGTCTGATATCTTAATATTGCTAGCATGTAGTAAAACATTATAAAGCATATATTTAATAATTTGTTTGATATTTTTCCTTGACATGAGTAAAAAAAATTAAATACATATTTTATTTGTTGAATGATTTTAATTTGAAATCAATTTATTAATTTATGAAGATTTCAATGAATTATTATTTTAATGATTTATGGATTTATTCAGTTTACGTAAATATATAAAGTTTGAAGATTATGTTGTTTTTTGTTTTGTTTTTATTGTTTTAAGTTTGGCTAGTGAGACATGTTTGAGGTGACTGCATTTTTTATCACGTGGATATGCTAAGGTTTGCCAACATATTTTTTTGCCAATTGTGCTACCAATTGTGCTACCACTAGTAGACAAGTTTGAAGATTATGTTGAAAAATATAAATGAAGTTTATTTTTTTGGCCTTTTAAGTAATTGTTTATTTATTTATTTTTATTATTTATTATTTTTATGTGATTTAAAAATCTTAGAGATTGGTGACCACTATGTCCATGGAATATTTGTATCAGGTAGATTCACCTGAATAGATCACTTCCTGCGAACTCAACTTCGGAGCTTGACTTTGAGGGTATCGAGAGAATTGAACACGTGGCCTCTCAATATTAAAGGTGTTTTAACAACGTGATACTCAACCAATTGAGATAACCCTAAGGGCTTCTTTTATTTTTTTTGTGGTTCACAGACCCAGTTTAGTGACCACTACATCCACAAAATATGTGTACTAGACAGATCCACCTAAAGAGATCACTTCCTGCCGACTCAACCACAGAGCTTAACCCCAAGAGTGTTGAGAGAATTGAACTCATGACCTCTCAATAGCAAAGATGCTTTAATGATGGGGACTTGACCAATTGAGCTAACCCTCGAGGCTTGGCCTTTCAAGTAATTAATACTAACTTCTTAAGATATTGTTGTACATATTTTAATGAAGAAGAAATATATATCAAATAGGTTAGTTTTCCATTGTCTAATTTATAACTACCTTATTCATTTTAATTTTCCATCGTCACTTATATTTTTATAATGATATTTGAGTTTGTCATCATTGTAACATTTTGGAAGAAGAAACTCTCTGTATAATGGTGGTCATTGAAAAATTCGTCCTTGCATTTTGTGCTTCTCCAAAATAACACACCATAATGGCTGAAAGAGATTCTTCCATAGTGCGAGACTTGATCAAACATGTTATGTTCTCACCTACTACAAATCACATATTACCTCCCATGAACAGAAAATCCATCACTCCAAGTGCAACACGGATACCATTTAATTGAATTATGCTTAATTGTATAGCATCAATTAAACCTATCTCTATTTAACAGAAAGTGATATTATCCTTATAAGATTCATCCTCATAATGAAATGGTATGAATGAGAAGGTTTATTCTCATAATGAAATTGAAGAGCATATGGAATTTACATATCTTCATCCATAGGATAATAATTTCCATGATCAATTGGAAGTTCTAAAATACATGGTGAAACACTGAAAATTTTTGTTTAAATTTTGAAGAGCTTGATCTTGCAATTGAGTGAAGCATGATAAAGAATAATAATTTCCAAGGCTATAAAATGGAATTTAAGAAAGCAAACATATAATAAATATGATACCTTCTTCTCTATTTGTGTTCCTTAAGGTTCAACTAATTATGTTTCAATATGTTGTTATTATTTTAAGGTGTGTGTTCATTCATTTGTCTTTTCTCTATATTTCCCTTCCAAGTTCTTATTGTAATTATTTTTTGTTTTCATATATTTATGGATGTGATTCATTAGTAGAAAATTTCATGCACACTCATCATTTCTAAGTTGAGTAAAACCTACAAAAATTTTATGTGTCAGTGGTGACATGCCAAAATCTAGTTTGTAATATAGCCATTTGGACCTTCATTTGCATGACTAAAAAAAAAAATATGAGATTTGTATCGCACTCGATGCTAAAATAAAAACATTAACACTTGAACATTCTTGAATTGTTTTTATTGCTTCTCTTTACATTTGAATTCAATTGCCAATGTGTGTGCCAAACACAAACAACTAAGTTGAAATCATTCCATTGCTACCCTACCACCCTATTGAGCTTAGCCCAATTCCCCTATGCCATCTAGATCTCCTTCTATAATTCACTTGTGAAACTAGCATTTTTAGTTTTTCTTTTATCGTCCTTCTATAATTCACTTGTGAAACTAGCATTTTTAGTTTTTCTTTTATCGAAACCACAACTCGTGACAAGAGATAATAATGAAGTTATTCAAATGTAAAATAAAATAAAATATTTTTAAACATAAAATTATACAAACAACAAATCTAAGAATGTACACATTTTTTAAGCCAATGATGTAAGAAATCCCACTCATGAGCATTGTTGAACACCAAAGTGAGAAAAACTATCTTTAATTGATTTCATTGGGAAAGCACAAGTTTTTGTAGTTTTACTTGAAGAATTTTCACTCAACCAATCAAGAGAGAAAATCTCAAAAATATCATAGAAATGGAACTAATCTGGATAAAAACAGATTGTTAAAGATATGATTCCAATTACTCCATGATAATTCAGGAAACTTTGTCATGCCCAACCATAATAAATATATATTATGACAATAATAATGTTATATGCAAAATACATATACTAAGAACTAATAAATAGAATACCTATCATTCTTCCCAATAACAAAATCATTTACCTTTAACGCTTTCAAGAGAGAAGGAAAGCATTGTTCCATATGATGTTGAAAAATCCAATGAGCCCGATGTAATAGTTGACTTGCTTATCAACAAGGTAGGAAGGGGTGGATCCTTGATGAGTTTGGTAAGTATTTATGTCAAAATTTTGATCTATAATAAGTAGAATCTAAAAATCCAGAATAATATTTAGAAGATGATTGGTCTGAATATCTATTTCCAACATCAACTCATGATATGCTTTGAGCAAATGAGCTTAACAACATCATGAATTCCCAACTTGAATAGCAATGTGGAAAGAATTATTAAACACTTGCTAAATAATTTAGTGGGGCATATTGAATGCTTTTAACCTTCATATATTTATTGTCCCAAAATTGATGTTGGTCCAAATGCATCATCAAACTGTGTCACTATTGTGAAAATGGTGCAATCCATAATGTTGATTCGTGAGTTTTTCTTTTCTGGAATATTTTGAAGAATCTATATGACTTTAGCTTGGAGGAACTATACCTGTTAAGAAAAATAGTATATGCATTATCTCGTTCTTTAAAAGATTTGATGTATTTGGGAAAGGAAAAAAATAAGGTAAACGCATAAGGAGCTAAAGGTTAAAAATGAGATAGACCTAAAAGGGAGAGTGACTTATGGAGGAGTAAATTGCCCAGTTATATGCATGCTTAGTGTGGGTAAATATGCATGCTCAATGTGGGTAAGACTCAAATCCCATTTAGTTAAAGAATTGTGATGATGGATGTGAATACTTTGTATTAAAGTATAATTAACCACTTCAATTTGACTATTATTCGTTAATGAAAGGTAGTGGGAAAATAAAGAGAAGTTTTCAGTATTTTCCAAATGGAATGAAAAAAAAGGTCTGTCAGGCTAGGAGGTAATTCTTCAAAGTGTATTGTAATTTTGCGTTGAGATTGATTATAAATATGTACATGGAGGGATGGACTCTTGGATTTCATCTCATAGTGTCTCTTCAACTTCTAATTCTACTTATTTTCTTATTTACAATTTTTACATGGATTCACCTAATCCCAAAGATTAGGTGTCAACATTCCCCCCCTTAATCTGAAGGGATGTTGGTGAGTCCAAGCATCATTCTGAATCTTTCAAAATTTTCTCGTCCAAGTGCTTTGGTGAAGATGTATGTAATCTGCTCATTTTTGGAACAATGGCGTAGATGGATTGTCTTGGCCTCAACATGATATCAAATTAGATGGTATTTTGTATTAATGTGCTTCGTTCGATCATGGAACTTTAGGTTCTTGGCCAAATTTATTGTAGAAGTGTTGTCAATCATGAGAGGAGTTGAATTCACTTGTTTCTCTTGCAAATCTTCCAAAATTTTCCTAAGCCACACAATTTCCTTTGTTGCTTCAGCTGCTGACATATTATGCCTCAGTTGTGGAATCCGCTGGGACTGATTGTTTGTGTGACCTCCAGGAGACTACTCCTTGTCCAAGACTCATAACATAACCAAAACTAGATACCCCAGTTTCTTTATCTCCATCAAAGTCAAAACTAGAGTATCCAATCAAGCTGAAGTCGCCCACCTGTGTATACTTAAGTCCAAATCCTTGAATTCCCTTCAAGTACTTTAGAACTCTTTTCGCAACAAACCAATGTCCCTCACAAGGTTTTTGCATAAACCTGGAGAGGATTCCAACAACAAATGAAATGTTTGGTCTGGTAGTACTCAAGTAGTTGAGACTTCCTACAAGCTTTCTATACTTTGTTGCATCCTCAAATTATTTTTCTTCAGTGGATGTGAGCTTTAAGTTATGTTCCATTGGAGTAGTTAAAGGATTTCACTCAACCATGCCAAACTTTTTCAACAAATCTCCAATGTACTTCTTCTAAGAGAGGAATATAAACTTCGAATGTTGAGTTACTTCAATACCAAGATAGTAGTGAACATAGCCGAAGTCTATCATTTCAAAACCTTTCCTCAATTCCTTCTTTATGGATGCAATGTAGCTCTCACTGTTCCTTGTCATTAAAAGTTCATCTACATACACCACAATATATACAATTGTTTCTAACTTTCTTGATAAATAAAGTTGCATCATCAAGATCATAATATTTGAAGTTGAGTTTCAAAAGATGCTCAGTTAACTTCTCATACCAGGCTCGCGGAGCTTGCTAGAGGCCATACAAGGATTCTACAA
This sequence comes from Pinus taeda, assembly GCA_000404065.3. Taxonomy (NCBI): domain Eukaryota; kingdom Viridiplantae; phylum Streptophyta; class Pinopsida; order Pinales; family Pinaceae; genus Pinus; species Pinus taeda. The sequence continues at coordinate 93,453 of APFE031532315.1, forward strand.
GATTGCATATTTTATGTTCCTGACCCTTCACAACAAATCCTTTTGGTTGGGACATAAAAACATTATATTTCAGATCTTCATTTAAGAAAGCAATTTTTACATCCATTTGATGGACTTTCCAATCCTTTTGTGCTGCCAAGGCAAAGAGTGTTCGGATGGTATCCCATTTTGTTGTGGGGGGGAATGTCTCCTCATAGTCGACCCCTTCCTTCTATACAAAGAATTTTTCCACAAGCCTGTCTTTATGTTTGTCAAGTGAGCCATCTGCTTTATACTTTTTTTAGTAGACCCACTTGCAACCTATTGGTTTTGTTCCCAATGGAAGGTCAACCGACTTCTAGGTTCCATTCTTTATCAAGACATCATATTCTTTTTGTATCTCTTATTTCCATTCATCATGAGAAACAACTTCTTTTAAGGAAGTTGGTTCAAAATATGTGGACAAATTCAGTTCACAATCATAAGAAACATCCATATCAATAGGTGAATCAGGTAAATCAAAATCGTCTACATCACCTCCATTTTGTCTAGTTGAGCTTCTAGTTTCTGTCTTTCCAACCTCATCAGGATGAACACTTTCAAGTGTCTTTGTTAGCCATTTTGGAGGACCTTTTTGAGATGGCCTAGGCTACTGAGTTTACTGAGTTGGGGCTGAATCAAGATTTAGTCTCCTAATTCTACCAATCACATCACTCAAAGTGTCATTAGGATGAGTGGATGGAGCTTCATGTGGGGGAGAGAGTGATTCAAAATAAGATTCCACAGATTGATCCAGTACAGGAATCCCCCCCTTCAAGATGTGAAATTTGATTATCAAACTCTTGAAAATATTTTTCATGTCTGAATCTATACAAATGATCAAGTTGTCGCTAAACAACATTGTCAGTCTTGGAAGATTGAAGAAATATCACATCTCTAGATATCATAAACTTCTTATTAACTTCATCATAGAGGTGGTATGCTTTGGAGGTATTTGAATACCCCAAGAAGATATACTTGCGACTCCTTGCACCAAGTTTGTTTCTTTTTTCCCTAGGTATCAAGGTATAACAGGTGAAACCAGAAACCCTGAGATGCCTCACCGAAGGAATGTGGCCATACCACATTTCATAGGGAGTCTTTTTTTTTATATCATTATATGGACACCTATTCTTTATATACACAACACATAAAACTACATCAGTCCAAAACATCAGCTTAAAATTCTTGAAAAACATCATGGAACATACCATATTTAAGATTGTCCTGTTTTTTCTTTCAGCTACTCCGTTCTGTTGGGGATTATAAGGAAATGTTGTTTGATGTTTATCCCATGCTTGTGAATATAGTTTTCAAATTCATTTGAAGTGTATTATTTTACATTATCAATGTGAATAGAGCCAATATGAGACTGTGCATCATTTTCAATCCATGCATGAAAATTCTTGAATGTTTCATAAGCATCATATTGGTTCTTCAATAAATAAACCCAACACATTATGGTTTAGTCATCAATAAATGTCATCATATATTTATTACCATTTTCATAAGGAACAGGAATTGGGCCACATAAATTTGAATGAATGAGTTCAAGTTTTCTATGTGCTCTAGAATGAAAATCATGAAAAGACTATTTATTGTGCTTTCCTAACATACAAGCATCACATTGTTTAAGTTTCCTAGGAATGGTATGCAAACCAGTAACACCATTTTTCTTCAACAAACGAAGTTTGTCATAGTTCAAGTGTCCAAATCTAGCATGCCATAAAAGACTTGATGGTGAGAATTGTATGAGAATTTTTGTGCACAAGCAGAGGTTCCTTGTAGCTTCAGAAGTATTTCTTCTTCTATCCCCTTCGTGAAAAGTGAGTAATCTGATGTTTTTTTGACCTCGAACTTGCCATCAAATATATGAATGGAGTGTCCTTGTCGACGGATGTGGACAAAATACAATAATTTTCTCCTTAATTTTGGGAGATATAGAACATCATGTAGAATAAATTCAAGAAGACTAGGCAGTTTGAGCATGATGGCGCCAAGCACTAATTTCTCGAGTTTTGACCTGTTTGCAAAATATACTACTCCATCAACATTGTCAGCGAATTATTCAAAAAAAATCTCCCAAAATTCATTTGTTAAGTTTCTCTTGAATCAAACAACCAATAATATTTCCAAGAAGAAAGTAAAGCATTGAACAAGTCTTTAATTACTCCATTATTACAGTGTGCCACAACATAGTGAGTGGATTCAGGTGCTTTACCTTTCCTTTTGTCATTGGTTTTACCTTTGTCTTCATTTCTTTCCTGCTCAATTTTGTCCCAAGGAAACTTACATGTGGATGCATCATGTCCATCTCTATTGCAATGTATGCAATGAAGATCAAACTTTTCTCCTTGGAACTGTGTGCCCCCCCTTCCTCTAAAATTCCTTCTTCCTCTTCCTCTTTCGCCACCTCTTCCTCTATAAGAATCTTGTGCATGATTCTTATCTCTAAGTGCAAGGCATACAAATTCTTTAGAAGAATAAGGAGTTGTTTTCTTCCCAAAATCCTTCTCTCTCTCAACAAACATATTTTCAAGGGATTCAAAGGTAATCTCCTTAATGTTTCCATTTGTTTGAAATGACTCAAGATAATGTGAATAGGTGGGATATAGTGCCTTGACATAAGCTATGAGAGGAATATCTATCTCAACATGAGTGGCTTTTATATCATGCATAACGGATCTTAATTATGATGCTAAGACAAGAGGGTTATCATTTTGAAACTCAAGACTAAACAACTTAATCATCAATTGAACAACTTCAAGTTTAGAGTGTGAGTCATACAATTCCTTCAATTTAGTTAAAGCTTCAAAGGAATTTGAAAATGGCGAAATATGGTGACTCATTTTTTCATTTATGGACGTTTCAATCAAGGCATAGGCCTTGCCGTTCTTGTTTTCCCAAATAACAATCTCCTTATCTGAAGTGGGCTTTGCAGGTGTATTTTCTCCTTCCCTTTCACAAACTCCTCTCCACAAATCAATAAAAATGAGAGTGTGTTTTTATCTTCCGTGACTATTAGGATAGTTCTGCTTTCCAAAAAGAACTACTCCAACAATTGATATCATTGAATGCATTTTAAAATTTGTGTACTTTGTAAAAAATGTATTCTTCTTGCAATATACTGTGAAAAATGCACTTTTGGTGGTAATTTTTGTAAAAAAATGCACTCAGATATATATATATATATATATATATATATATATATAGGAGGGGTTATATGGTGTAGGGAGTCAATGTATGGGGGAGTGATAATATGGCAGAGTTATATATTATAACAAGAGTCTTATATATTATAATTGTCGGCCGCCATAATGTAATGGAGAGGGGTGTTATATACCAAAGTGTTATATATTATGTAACTGGCGAAGGAGTAATACGTATGACTAGGAGGAGGATATATATATGGTGGGAGGCGGAGTATTGACTAGCAGTAAGTGGATACAGGAGGAATTGAAACCGCTTCTTCTTGACCGAACTATCTTCTCTCTCAAGCCTGACCCGACGGGGAACTCATATGTCTATGCAGGAATTAAGAAACAAGCAGGTGCATACAAGTCTGTCCTGAGATTTACCATAATGTATTCCGTCATCTATCCCATTCAATACAGAAACCCTTGTGTCTGTGGCTGAAGAAATGGGGGAAATGGATCTTATGGGAATCAACAGGACGAGATTGGAATGGTGGCCTGAGCATCGGGGTGCGGGGGCACTCTACTTGCTAACCGTTAGTGATACACTGGTTTTATAACATATGTAGCACAGACATAGTTACTCCATTCATTCAACTATAGCTTCGTTCAATGTGCATTCATGCATTCATCGATCACCAAACCTTAATGGATTCATCGATCATCAAACTCTTATTGGATTCTAGTGGTGAAAAAAGGAATCACCAGATGCAAAATGCCATCAGTATTTGAATTTTAGTCACTGTTCGATCTTCATCCTAGCAACCACACCACCTCTGGCTCAATACACCAGCCACACCGCTCCAGCATCCAAGCACAACGTAGATTGTGAGAAAGGCAGGGCTTGTCAATGATCAGTTGTTCCCTCAGCATTTTTATACATAGAGGGTTTGTCAGGAGCACGAAGTTTCAAAAAAACAGGTGTAGGGAGAAGCAGCACAAGGAACGAGTATCGTAGTGGGTGTATGAGAATGGTTATTTCAGCAGCACTGGAAGAATATGGGAAAGCGTGGGAGCTATTGTAGGTCAGAGGTGATAGTTCTGCCAAAAAAATGCAAAAATATGCAGGACATAGGCATGGGGTTACAAGGCTAGAAAGGAAGCCAAAAATGGGGTTGGGACTTGTGCTCTGATACCATGTCAAACTAGGAGGTAACTCCTCAAAGCAAATTTTAATCTTTCATTAATATTGATTATAGGTATATACATGCAGGGAGAGACTCTTAGGTTTCATCTCCAATCGTCTCTTCAAATTCTAATTCTCCTTATTTTCTTATTTACAATATTTACATGGATTCACCTAATTCTAAAGACTATGTGTCAACATGGCCTATAAAGTATGATTCATGATTAGACATGATACTAATGGAAAGATCAAAAGATCTCCAAAAAAGGTGAAAGAATAGATGGGCTAAGTCACTAGCAGAACTATTCTTGTGACAAGGAATAATCTTAGCCATGCTATTAAATATATCAACAACTACAATAATGCAATCATGGGAATGAAAAATTATGGTAAATCCACTAACAAGATCCATGGAAATGATTTACAAAAGATGGGTATGGATGGGTAAAGGGAAGCTCAAACCAAGATTTTTATTAGCTAGTTTGGAGTAGCAAAAAGTTGTCCAATACCTCAAAAAATGAAGAATGTCCCTCTACATGTGAGGTATGTAGAAGAAGCATTATAGATGATGAACATTCTTTTTCTTGGAAAGAGAACACTCTATAGACTCAATAGAATGTGCATATTTGGGTAAAGAGGAGTGATGTTTATAAGGTACACATAACTTGCCAAACTTTTACAATAATCATTCCTTGATATGAAAATACTGTAAAGGAACTATATTTGAATATATCAAAAATTGGATACTCTTATAAATGAGCCCAAAATATGAATCATCTAGATACTGTGAAGCCTAAGTCTAAAACCCCTATTTGAAGTTGTGACACTATTTAAGGCATGAAAGGAAGGTGGTTGGATCAAGAAATCAACCACCATATTTGTGTTTCCTTTTTTGTACTCAATAATCAATGCAATTATTGAAAAAATCATGATTCCCATTTCATATGTTGAGCTTCTTCAATATTTTTCTAGGGTTGAATAAATTACAGAGGTAAATCATTAGAATGCATAAAAATCTCTTTTTCCATAAGACAGTGTCTCTAATATTTGATAGCTCAAAGTAATTCATAAAAATCTTTGTCACAAATGAATGGTTTCTTTTGGCTTCTCATGAAACCATTGGATGACCATTTTAAATTGAAATTTATTTAATGCAAATTGTAAATCATTAGTATTAATTTCAAAATGTTGTGAGAGATCAAACAAAACATGTACAAGTGTAGAACATAAATTTTCTTTCAAAGCATTGAAAGAATGAGAGTAATCTTGTGAAAACAAATTTTTTCTTTTTCAAAAGATACAATTGTAAGGAAATTTATTAAAACTAGAGATCAATTTATGATAAAAGTTGGAAAGACCAAGACAAATCCTTAACTCTATGAGACTAGAAGGAATAGGCCAATTGCAGAAAGCTTCAAACTTAGAAAAAACCACCTTAATTCCATGTGCATCAGTGATGAAAAAAAGATTAGAGATTTATGTTTGAGCATTGATTGACTCAATTTCTTCATTGACTATGGATTACTTAGAGGGAATTAAACATAATCACGTTCAAGAATTTTCTTTAGGTTTAGTTCTGGAGGTACTTTCCAACACTTCTCCTTCGCTTAAGCATCAATGTTACAATGGCTGTAGTAGTTGATGGGATATTTTCTCTCGTGTGTTGTGGATGTTTTTTTGTTTGTTCCTTCCCCCTTTCCACTTCTTCTTCCCCCCTACACCCCCCCACCCGCTCTCCCCCCCCCCTTGGAATCTCCCTAGTGTTCCTTTTTCTTTAAACCACTTGACTACCCTTTCTTCTGGCCTATATTTTCCATGTATTGTGCTTGTATGCAAGCCTCATCCACCATTTTAGGTTTGAACAACATCACTTTCTTCCACAGATGGCTATGTATTCCCCTTAGATACTTGAGGAGTACGTTTGGGTTTTTGGAAGAGATACTCAACATTATTGACAACTTCTTGAATTATATGGTGTACTCCTATACACTATGCCCCTATCTCTACCTAAAGTAATGCCACCAAATCCATTGTTCCTCTAAACACATAATATAGTATAATTGGGACTTTACAAAAGCTTTAAAATCCTCCCACTTATGCATTGGAGGATCCCCCTCCAGCCTTAAGGTTTTTACGTGGCTTTCCCACTAGTTTCAAATAGGTAAATGAACTTTTATGTTCCTCCTATATGTGGTGAACACTAAAATAAACATATAATTGGTACAATGAGTGATTTAATTTCAAAGCATAAATCTCACCTTGATATGGCTTGATGTCAACCTTCACTTCCATCTTGAATAGGGATTGTGAATGGTTCATGACAATTGAACCATGTTTTTCTTTTTTCGGTTATTTCTTAGACTCCTTCTCTAGTTCTTCCCAACCCCTTGATTTCCCTCTGATCTAACCTCTAAGTTGGAATCTTGATTTATCCAACTCCAAGTTTGTTTTTCAAAGCCACAATAAGTAGGTTCATATTATGATTGATATATGCAACATGCTTTTCCATCCTTGAAAATCTCTCCTCTACCAGATCTTGAGGATTATTAAAAATGGATTCTTCAGCCACGGTTGGGTTTTTATGAATTTATAATTAGATCGATTGGGATGCCCTACAAATTCCCACAAAATACCCACATACAGTTGCATTGATATTAATACAATCTGTAAAATATCATGGATATTTCATTGGACAATTTATCACAACATATTCAATAAAAATAAGTTGAATATGACATCTATACTATGAGGGTTGATTTCCCTTAAATTTGTAGATTTATTAATTTACTATTTTCTCTTCTTATACATGAAATAGATTAAATGTGGAAAATGGATAACAATGAAAAACAAATAAACACCAATCACAATGAACACCAAGATATGACCTAGGAAATCCTTTTAGGAGAAAACCCAACTAGAAGGTGAGATTTATCTTATGTCTTTCACTAAATAGAAATGAAGAAAACACAAAGGAGTGAGATCTATGCCCAATGGACTGCTACAAAACACAAACCCTATCTATCCCTTGTGCCCCCCCTTTTTATGCACTCTTAGCTACTCTTTTCCAGTATGGAAAAAATGCACTCGAATAGAATGGAACCCCTTTTTCTCTTAGTAGCTTGGTTCTAACATAACTTGATAGCCAATTAGGGGTTAAATTTGACCCATTCAACCCTTAATATGAGTTACAAATTTACCCTTCTAGAGTATTCTTCATAGGGTTACGTGGCTAGATAATTTTCCATGAATAACGGGGGTTAATGTGGCATCCTCTCAAATTATGGCGGTCAATCATGATAGATCAACTTCTAAGAGGCATACATTTTTTGTGTGAACTCCAATTGAAGAGATTCTTGCATCGTTGGAAATGTCTTCGAGTGTGGAATAATGCCAAGTGGTACTACTTAAGTGGCTATGTTTTACTCCCAAAAATGTTATTTAAGGCATCAACCTAGCCCTAGAAGGTTTTTGACCCCAATTCCACAAACTGGGTCTTACCACTAAAAATGCTCATATAAATTGATTTTTCTAATTTTTCCACCTTGAAAGAATCAATACAGATGAAAAATAATATAATGATCCAATATGGATCATGGGTGGATTGTGATAGCAAACAAATGTTACATGAGCTAGAAGTGCTAGGGTAGGTGGTGTAGGCTAGTGGTGGATATGAATTTCAAAATATTTCAAAAGAAAGAGTTTGAATTGGGATTGGAATTCAACATATCTCCCAATGAGTGCAGCAAGCAATAAAAAAAAGAGACTGACCATCTATGTGAGAGAAATATATCACAATATTTGTGAGAGAAAAAATCAAACTAAGAGATTGATCATAGGATTTATGAGAGACTTTATCATGTGAAATTGGAAAGAAAACATGTCCTCAAAATTATTTTATGAATTCAATATTGAGATCCAATTTGAAATTCACAATGGGAAATATCCCTTACAAAACAAATTATCCAATACAATAGGGGACCTGGCATGAATTGGTTGTGGAAGTGATCTATATCCAATTAAAAAGATCAAATGCCAAACCCTCATAAGTAATAAAATAAGTAAATTCATAGAGAAGAACAATAGAGATTGCACTTCGAAACAACTTAGAATATTTTTAGGAAGTTCCAACTTGGTAAAATCAAACTAAAACTCAAATTGAATATGAAAGAAAAACAAAGAGAAAATACCCAAACTTGTGACTCGATCGAAAGGCTCTAATACCAATGATATGAGAAATCCCACTCTTGAGTTTAACACCTAAGTGAAACAACCAATATTTGGCTAATTTTTATGGTAAGGCTAGTACAAGCTTTTATAACTTTACATCTATAAAACCCACTCAACAAATTAAGAGAGAAAATCTCAATAAGATCCTAAAACTAACAACTAAGCACAATAACAGAGGTAGTTAGAGATATGGTCTCAACTACTCCATGAGAACAAGAAACCAAGGGCTTCATAAGGCCAAACCATTATAATACTTTATTACAACAATCAAAAGTGACATGCAAAATACATGTGTTAAAAACTAAAACGTAAAATCCCTATCAACCAACAAGTGATGTAACAATATAAGTCATGATTGTTGATTTACAAAAATAACACATATATCCAAGAATGTACAATAAATTAGATTGCCATCATATGTGAACCTCAAATGCCTACAAACTTAATATTTTAAAAGAGAAAGAGATAGGTACTATAGGAAACACCTCCAAATGCCAACAATAAAAGATCTAAAAATTTGACAAATCACAAGGTTTTGTTAACAATTGATGAAGTGGAAACTTGAATTCTTTTGATTGGATCAAGCAACACCTCTATGATCCTCTTTATAGGTCAAGGATATGCTAGTCAAATATAACCTTTAATTTAGCATCAATTTGGTAGTTCCCTTACTTGGAAAGACTAAATAATATGCATCTAGACCTAGATGGTTCTTATATCAAAATTTTGATAGCATATTCCATTAAAATTAGAGAATAAAGAACATAACCCAACAAGAGCACCAAACATTAGGCTTCAAGTAAAGCTTATAATGTGTTCAGGGGTGTTTGATTCCTTCTAGAATTATAATGAGAAATTTGGTCTCTTTACATGCCTTTTTCACAAAGTCTCTCTTGTGATCAATAATTCCACCAACCCTTTAAGTAGGAACAAGTTGCATAAATATGTTATCCTTGGCCATCCTAGCCATTTCTTATATCTTAATCCAACATTAATTACATCTTCTCAACCTGTTTTCTAGGAAAGGGTAGTACTTCTAACCATTCCAACCATGTCTAAGTGGTCTTACACAATTTCTAACCAATGTCATTGCTCTATCTCCATCTTCACTGGACCCAAACATGGTAAATGATCAATATAGTTGATCTTGTTCTTTATGAGATGCATTGACCATACAATGCATGGGTGCATACTTTTTCTTTTTCTTTTTAATTTATTTTCTTCTATTTTTTATTGGTGGTGGTGAATGGATTTCCTAGGGGATGGATGATGTATGGAAAAGGGGGAAAATATATATAAAAATTAAAGAACATATAACTATAAAATAAAGAAGAAATAGTCTCAAAAATTGGACGGCTAATTTGTGTGAAATAATAAAATTACAAACTAGTATATGTTAAAAACAAAGAATATTCAACTCAAAGGGATAGAGCAAAAAATCAATAATCTAAACATTTGACAAACACATGATAGATAAACACTTCAAACATATATGCCTAGAAATTTAGTAGAGACATCATGATGGAAAATAAGAAATTTCATCATCTTGTCTCAAGAGCTTCAAAATTAGCATAATGATGTACAATAGACTCATTAATGATGCAGCTACAGTTAAAATAATCCAAGGTTGTTCTTGCTAAGCCAAACTTGACCTTGAAGGTCTTACTTGCATTAGCTATTTAGAGTGTTAAAAGGGCATTTGCTAGGAGAACTAGAATGGGGATTGGAATTAAAACCGCTGGTTTTGAATAAAAAATAGATCCTTACCTCTTTCCATTGATTTTTGCGTTGTTTTCTTTATGAATTTCATGTTAGATAGAGCCATATTGGGTGCTTAGAATAACCCAATTATAAACTCAAGCCTTTAGTATGAAGCCAAGAATACTATCCTTATATAATCTACATGTAATAAAAAAAACAATGCAAAACATGCAGTATAATATTCTTTTAAACATAACAGGGTGACAATTTTCCCTTTCAAATTAAATATAAAGACATCTATGTTCTATCAGAGAATTCCTTGCTACTCAACATTATTTCCATTGCCACATGTTTTCTTTTCAACGTTTTAATGCTTGATTCTAAAAGAATGGTCAATGACACCATTCTAATTTTCAAATAGAATTGATAGTATTCCTAAACACTGGTTCAAAATTAAATATAATATTAAAAAAAATGCTACACTTATTTTCTATATATCTATAAAATGCAAGAAAACATAATATTACATGGCATCAAGTTCAACATAATGTCTTGGAAAGCTATAATAATAATCAGTGCAACTGGGACACAACAATAGCCATGGAAAAAAAGTGATAAACTCTGACAAACTTATAACATTGAAATACATTGAAATTCTTCACAAGATTGAATTAGAAGTTGGCTTTAGACTGTTCAAGTATTTAGCACCTCAAAGGTCGAGAGAACTAAACTCACAGCAGTAAGGTAGTGAACTCACTACACTGCCACTCGTTGTTTACATGATTAATCCTCCACTCTATACAGTAATCAAATCCACCTCAATTCTGGTAGAGCTAAACCTTGTAAAGCTGCAGTCGCCATTGGAGAGGCTTGAAAGCTCATTTGGAGTTTCAGATAAACTTTCACAAGAATCTAGATAGAGGTGCTTCAGATTTAGAAGCCCTCCTATCTCACTTGACAATGATTTTAGCTTTGTACATTCTGAAAGATCCAAAACCCGAAGCCGAGAAAGATTACTGATAGCTTCAGGTACATTTTCTATTTTAGTCGAACTCAAATTGAGAAACTAAAGTTCTTTGAGTTGCCACAATGATCTTGGCAACAATTTTATTGGACTTTTTAACAGATGAAGAACCCTAAGAAAGGCTAGGTTTTGAAGGAAGGCCTCTGAAACATGTTCCAATTTTACACTTTTAGTTAGGATTAGACTTACCAGTCTTGGGCATCTTAGTTCCCTTGGCATACTTGTAATTTTACTGCGAAAAACTGACATTCTTTTGCAATATTCGTGAGCATCCATGTAGGGGAACTCTTGAAGCATTTGATCAGCTTTAAAGACACAGTTCTCCTGTTTTTCTCCTATATAGATTTCCATTTCATGGAGAACATTGTTAACTATAACTTTGGAGAAATTTTGTTTTCATGACTGCAACAGGCGATCTTCATGAGAGTCCCAGTGTGGCTCGAACAGGTAACTATCTACTAGTAATTGTACATAACTTCTCCTCTGTCCATGCTAACAAGCCCTTCGGAGATCCACATACCCACCAGGTTGTCCACCTCAATTATTTCATCCTTAGGAAACAAGGCACAATACAGAAACAATTTCTCAGGCTAACATTGGGTAAACTATCATAGCTCCATCTCAATTGCTGATACAGATCTGGATCTAAATGAGGATGAGTAGTGGGGAAATTGGGAATTGTTTTCATATGAGATAAAAGAAGCTTCCACTCATCTACATCGGTTTTGCCAATCATGGATGCTGCTACTACATTTATGGCTAGAGGAAAACCCTTACACTCTGCAGCAACTTGTCTCGCAGTATGTTCATTTGTGCCATGCGGAACAAGCACGTCTTTAAACGCCACTCTGAAAAACAGCTCCCATCCTTCCTCAAAGGATTGGGGTTGTACTCTCATTTCCTCATCTGCATTCAATTCTACAATCAGATCTCTGTTCCAAGTAGAGAATACTACTTTACTGCCATTGTAATCGTCCCCCTCGCCAAATTCCGTGCCCAAATATTTCAGATTCACTGGAGTCCACACATCGTCCAAAATCAAAAGGAATCTCTTCTTCTTGAAATATGCAGATAGCTCCATCTTGCACTTATTCCCATCAGAATTGCTTGGGAGGCCTAATTTGATTCTTTGAGCAATACAGCTCTGCAAGTCCATAATTGTATAGGATTGAGAAACGGTGAACCAGATGAGATCATGGAAGAAGCCACTAACCTTGCGGGATTCGTACACGGTTCTGAGCAATGTTGTTTTCCCAATACCACCCAGCCCATACACTCCAATTAGACGAACATGGGGAGATTCTGTAAGCCACCTCTGCAGCTGAAGTTGGGAAGATACAATCCCTGATCCAAAAATCCCATATTCTTGAAGTTCCTCAGTTTGTGGAGCATTGGAAGATAGTATAAAGCTGGATTGGAGCTCTTGAAAAAGCTCATCAACCTCTGTATTCCAATCTATGATTTCTCTAGAGAGTTTGGGGTTGCAGAAGGGCCAGCCAAAACACTTTTGCTTCTGTCTTTGGGAGCGGTGCATCGTTTTTCTCCCATTTTCAAGGGCACCCTGCATCCTTTCCAAACAATTTCTCACAATATCTGGGGTCCTTTTAGGCTGATCTTCGAATTCATTTTTAATATCAAATAAGAGGTCCTTCGCACGACTTATCCGATCTTCCAGAAGAAGTCGGTTTTCATCCATGTAAATTACACTATCTAGTTGCCTCATGAGAGGAGCAACGATAACACTGCTTCTCTTTACGACGTTTGCTGCTCCTCTAACAATATCAGTAGCCATAGCTTAATTTGCAGCAGAGCAATCCTAAAGCACAATATAAATATGAATGCTACTGTGGGGCATTGAATGGATGTACTTTTAATACATTTCTTGCGAAATAATCACTAATACTAATTCACAAATCTTTACTAGTTAAATCTGGTTCAGATACCTGAGTAGCCAATCTGAAAAACAAATGTTTCTTGGAAAAAAGATGCACTCTAAGAAGTGATGAAAAAAGATGCACTCTGAGGAGGAGTGATGAATGATTACAATATATATGGGGAGAAATAACTCTGTTGCGAATATGGTTATCTTGATTCCCTGCCTGATACCTACGTCTGTGACAGAAATGGCTTGGTTAAGAAAGTAATGTAAATCTGAAATACGATTCTTTATATGCGGAATTAAATTCTTTAAAGAATAAAAAAAAATGAAAGTTTAATGCTCAGGATGAATTACCTCATAAACTTGTAATACCAGTAATAATTTTGGATTATGTGAGCCTCCACCAGCAGATGAGTTTGCACCCGTTGTTCGCTGGATCAAAACCTTTTACGCAGAACAAATCCTTGTGGGAATAGAGTCTCCCTGCGCTCAAAATATAAATAACCAAAGGGAAATTTGTTGCAGCATAAATAAAGCTATTCTAGTCAGGCATTGGACAGACTCTACAAAGTCCAAATCTCATCCAGGTTCATAGCTTTCTTACTGCCGCTCGTGTGAGCCTTTTGAACTTGCCGCAAACAGGAAATCAAGTGCATATTCAGCAGAGACTTCGGGGAAACATCGTAGAACTGTTATGAGGAGATAAATGCCCAAACAGAGAGTGCTCATGTTCATCAAGCTATGAAACGTAATGGAGATAGGAAAAATTACTACAGAAAATATGAAGGCATTTCTAGGCTCTGCTCTCTCAGCTTGATGGTGTAAAACTGAAGGGGTTTGAGATGCAAGCTTGGGGACCAAACAGATAAATATATAGCCAAACTTCCATCAAGCTTTTGTTGGCTATGTGTCAGATGTTCCACAGATCAAGGTAGAGAACTCCAGATGGAGTAATGGACCACTTCAGAAGCTCCAACAAGGAATTAATTTAACTGCACATAGTTTCCTGAATTAATGGAATCAGTTGGCAGATGGAGCTAATTTGGTGGCAAACAGATTCCAGACCGTTAGCAGCCATTATGGGAGATGGAGCTTAACATTCTCCCACTTGGTCCATACTTCCAAACTTAATGTCTCATCTTAAAACCCATTGATAATCTGTATTAAGTAATAGATACATGAATCATAGCAATAAGTCCTCTAATGACAATTATTATCTTCCATGTATTACTATGTATTATGAATAAACCTTATGTTTATTCCTGGTCCTACATAGATGAATCTTCTCAAATCAAATTAAGGTGCACATAAATATGAGAAAAACCTCACAATAATTAAGAATTTCATTAAAATAACATTGTCCATACAATGAGAAACTACATAATGGAACCAAGTCCCATATTTATTACATGATCCTTGAATTTAAACGGTGGCATGCTCTTAGTCAAGTGATTAGCGATCATCAACTCATTGCTGACGTGCTCAATGACCACTTTATTTTCTTTAACACGTTCCCTTATAGCTAAATACTTAATGTCGATGTGTTTATTTCGACTCCCACTTTTGTTGTTTTTAGCCATAAAAACAACAGCTGAATTGTCGCAATATATTCTCAATGGCTTAGAGATAGAATCCATAATTCTAAGCCCAGAAATGAAACTCTTAAGCCATACACCATGTAAAGTAGCCTCAAAATAAGAGACGAACTCGACTTCCATAGTGGAAGTGGCAATCAAGGTCTGCTTGGCACTCCTCCATGATACAGCTCCACTGGCCATCATAAAAATGTATCCTGATGTTGATTTGCGTGAATCAACACATCCAGCAAAGTGAGAATTTGAGTAGCCAACTAATTCCAAGTTGTCTGTCCGTCTATACATAAGCATGTATTCTTTGGTTCCTTGAAGGTACCTCATTACTTTCTTTGCAACTCTCCAGTGGTCTAAACCTAGATCACTCTGATACCGTCCCAACATTCCCACAACAAATGCAATGTCGAGTCTTGTGCAGACTTGAGCATACATTAGGCTTCCGACAGCAGAAGCATATGGAATGTTCTTCATTTGTTCCCTTTCAAAGTTTTTCTTTGGGCATTGGTTCAAATTGAACCTATCACCCTTCACAATGGGAGCTACACTTGGTGAACAACCCTTCATCCGAAATCTCTCTAAAATTTTATTAATATAGGTTTCCTGTGACAAACCCAAGATGCCTCGAAATTTGTCTCTATGGATCTTAATGCCAATGACATAAGATGCCTCAGCCATATCCTTCATATCAAAATTTTTAGAGAGATATTGTTTCACCTCATGTAGCAAACCTTTATCATTGGTTGCTAGCAAAATGTCATCCACATATAAAACAAGAAAACAAATTTTACTCCCACTAACTTTCAGGTATATACATTAATCCATAATGTTTTCTACAAAACTGAAAGAAGAAATTACATTATGGAATTTCAAATACCATTGGCGGGATGCTTGTTTTAAACCATATAATGACTTCTTGAGCTTGCAAACCAATTGCTCACCATCACTAGAGGGGAATCCTTCAGGTTGTTTCATGTAAACCTCCTCCTCTAGATCTCCATTGAGAAATGTCATTTTCACATCCATTTGTTGCAACTCCAAGTCGAAATGGGCTACTAATGCCATAATAACACGCAAGGAATCTTTTTTAGATACAAGAGAGAAAGTCTCCGTGTAGTCAATTCCTTGTTTCTGAGTGTATCCCTTAGCAACAAGTCTTGCCTTGTATCTCTCAATGTTGCCCAATGAGTCTTTCTTTGTCTTAAAGACCCATTTACATCCAATGGCTTTTGCACCATCAGGAAACTCAACAAGATCCCAGACTTTGTTACTCTTTATGGAATTCATTTCTTCCTTCATCGCATTGTACCATAGTTCTGATTCTTTGCAACTCATGACTTGTGAAAATGACTCGGGATCATTTTCGGCTCCAATGTTGTAGTCAGATTCTTGTAGATACAGAACATAATCATCAGGAATTGCTGATCTCTTTGGTCTAGTAGATCTTCTTAATGTTGTACCATCATCTTCCTGAGAAGTATGTGGTTCAACTTGTTGTTCAAAAGTTCTTGGCAACTTTTGAACTACCTGATCTACTGGAATGTCATCAGCAACTTGTGGAACTTCAACAATTGGTTGTTCAACGCCAGTTTGTACTTTAGGGGTGCTATGAACAATAACCAATCTATGACTTGAGGTGGAAGGTTGAGATTCTGAATGATCCTTCTCAAAAACTATGTTCCTAGTTTGATCGCTCCCACTGATCAACTTATTTTCAAGAAACTTTGCATTTCTTGATTCCACAATCCTAGTGCTGTGAGATGGACAATAAAATCTGTAACCTTTAGACCTTTCAACATATCCAATGAAATACCCACTAATGGTCCTTGGGTCCAGCTTCTTCTCTCGTGGATTATATATTCTCACTTCAGATGGACATCCCCAAATGCACATATGTTGCAAACTCGGTTTCCAACCTTTCCATAATTCAAATGGCGTTTTAGGAATAACCTTGGTTGGAACTCGGTTTAATATATACACTTCCGTCTTAAGTGCTTCATTCCACAAGGATTTAGAAAGATTGGAGCTGCTAAGCATACCCCGCACCATGTCCAATAATGTTCGGTTTCTTCTTTTTGCTACACCATTCTGGTCGGTTGAACCAGGCACGGTGTATTGGGCAACAATACCATGCTCTTGAAGAAATTAAGCGAATGGCCCAAGTGCTTGTCCATACTCTGTGTATCTACCATAATATTCTCCACCTCTATCTGATCTCACGATCTTAATTTGCTTGCCGCATTGTTTCTCTACTTCAGCGTTAAAGATCTTAAAGGCATCTAATGCTTCACTCTTTTTATGAAGCATGTAGAGATACATATATCGTGAGTAATCATCTATAAAGGAGATGAAGTATTTCTGACCATGTGAGTCCATGTCTGGACTACATATATCAATATGTATGATCTCTAATATGTTTCAACTCCTATTTGCACCTTTCTTTGACTTGTTGGTCTTCTTTCCCTTTATGCAGTCCACACAAGTCTCAAAATCAGTAAAATCTAGAGTATTCAGTACCCCTTCATTTACCAATCTTTTAATTCTTTCTATGGAGATATGACCTAGTCTCCGGTGCCATAATTTAGAGGAATCTTCATTAAAAACACATCTTTTAGTGCCAATGTGAACATGAATTGAATCATAAGTGACATTGTTTTGTAAATTAATGTAGTAAAGACCATTAGACAAAATACCATTCCCAACATAATCAGATTTATAAAATAGACTGAAGGATTTTTCTGAAAAGTTAAAGGAATATCTAAAAGGTACAAGCCTTGAAACTGAAATCAAGTTTCTAGAAAAACTTGGAACATAAAAGTTCTTTTCTAATTCTAAAACAAAGCCACTACTTAAAGTTAAATAACATGTTCCTATAGCTTCCACATGCGAGCCCATCTTGTTTCCTGATAAGATGCTTTGCTCACTTCCCACCGGCTTCCTTAGGTTTTGCAAACCCTGGAAGGAATTTGAAATGTGAATTGTTGATCCAGAATCAATCCACCATGTGTTAATATTGACGTTAACCATATTAGATTCATAACAAACAAACGAGATTAAATTACTTTTGTCCGCAAGCCATTTATGAAATTTGGCGCATTCCTTCTTCATGTGTCCCCTTTTTTTACAGAAGAAACTCTTGGAATCCTTCTTGATATCGGCTTGGGGAGGTACTTTACCGTTCTCTTTCCGATTGGCTTGAGATTTTCCCTTTCCACGCGTTGCCAGCATTGCACTTTCTCCTAGTTCCATCACCAATCTCTCTTCCTCTTGAACACACATGGTGATGAGTTCATTAATTGACCATTTAACCTTATGTGTGTTGTATGAGATTTTGAAAGGTCCATATTGGTGCGGAAGGGTGTTCAGGATGTAGTGCACTAGGAAGGACTCCGATATTTCAACCTCGAGTTTCTTCAATTGAGCCATAGTGTCCCTCATCTGCATGATGTGCTCGCGCACACCTTTCACACTGGTGAGCCTTAGGGATGAGAACTTCATGATTAGGGTGCTTTCTAGTGCCTTGTCTGAAGTGACGAATTGATCATCAATGGCCTTCAGTGATTCTCAGACCTTTTCATGCTGATCAACGGAACCACGAATACCAGCTGAAATTTTAGTCTTAATGAACATCATGCTTAGACGATTGGATCACTCCCATCGTTCATAAAGCGTGATGTCCACTGCAGTGCTAGTATTAGTGAGTGCCGGTGGTTCATCTTTCATAATAGCATAGTCTATGTCCATCCACCCCAAATGAAGGAGAATCCTCTCCTTCCAAACCTTATAGTTATCTCTCTTAAGTTCAGGATATCACAACGAATTTTAAAGAAATTTGCAGGTTGTACAACTGCATCAAAATTAAAAAATCACATGCTTATGTTAAAATTGAGGCTTCAATAAAATTTCATGTTTTACCAATGTAAATCATGCTCAAAATTGAATTTAATGACACAAAAATTGCCTGTGGGCTAAATTTTCATTTCAAGCAGATTCAATTATTCAATTATTCATAGTTTTGAACTTTATGATAAAACCATTAATTCATAACTCCTATGGGTAAGTTATGAAATTTTATCCTAATTAATTACATAAATATAATAAAAATTCCTGCGGGATAAAATTTATTATATTTAGTATATTAATTACAATTAATGTCTAAATAATCCTTATGTGATCCTAACCAATCATAATATATAATTTTATTTAATTAAAGATGCTGTGGCTATTCTCTAATTAATTAAAATTATATGGATCACTAGACATTATTTCTTACATAAATTGCATAAACAAAACTTAACCAGAGTAAAAATAATGTTTCCTAAAAGGAGAAAGTCAAAATGACATTTTAAATAAACTCCCTATAACTGTTTCTTGTAAAAACTGCCATAAATGTCAGCATTACAGTAAATGACGATAATAATTCCTCACAAAATAAAATTAAAATTAAAACTAAAGTTAAAGCAGTCTACATTACCGTAAATGACTGCAAATCGATTGTTCAGTTTATAAACAAAACCCGGAGATAGACTGAAGCAACATTGATCTACTTTGCACTTGCATAGCAAATGTAGTTCGAAGGCTAGCTGGCTTGACTTTAAGCTCCATCTGTAAGTTTATAAAACAAACAAACATAGACAAGCAAACAAGCTATTCCCTCACAAGATAAATAAAATTAAATTCCTTTTAATGAAAACCATATAAAACATTTTTTAAAATAGTTGATATTTTTTTTTTTGGGAAACGTATTGTTCTTAATCCACAGAAACTTCATGGAGACAAAGAAAACCAAGGCGAGAATTAAAATATGCACTAATTTATCCCCAAACTTACTGTCAAGGGCTACACAGTGTAACTAACCATCATAAAAAATCATCACGGAAAAATTACAACAATTCTAAAATGTCTTAGATTTCTGAGCATGGACTGTAATTTCCGTTCTCATAACAACATGATTTGATACGCAGAACACACCGCAGAGATAAATTGATGCTCAGATACCAAATGTAAATCAGAAATACGATTCTTTATATGCAGAATTAAATTCTTTAACAAATAAAAAAAATGAAAGTTTAATGCCCAGGATGAATTACCTCCAGCCATTGATGATAAACT
Source organism: Pinus taeda (assembly GCA_000404065.3). NCBI lineage: Eukaryota > Viridiplantae > Streptophyta > Pinopsida > Pinales > Pinaceae > Pinus > Pinus taeda. The sequence continues at coordinate 113,323 of APFE031532315.1, forward strand.
TGTAATACCAGTAATAGTTTTGGATTATGTGAGCCTCCACCAGCAGATGAGTTTGCACTCGTTGTTCGTTGGATCAAAACCATTTACGCAGAACAAAGCCTTGTGGGAACAAAGTCTCCTTGCGCTCAAAATAGAAATAACCAAAGGGAAATTTGTTGCTGCATGAAATCGCTATTCCGGTCATGCGTTGGACAAACTCTACAAAGTCCAAATCTCATCCAGGTTCACGGCTTTCTCACTGCCGCTCGTGTGAGCCTTTTGAACTTGCCGCAAACAGGAAATCAAGTGCATATTCAGCAGAGACTTTGGGGAAACATCGTAGAACTGTTATGAGGAGATAAATGCCAAAACAAAGAGCGCTCCTGTTCATCAAGCTATGAAACGTAATGGAGACAGGAAAAATTACTACAGAAAATCTGAAGGCACTTCCAGGCTCTGCTCTCTCAACTTGATGGCGTAAAAATAAAGGGGATTGAGATGCAAGCTTGGGGATCAAACAGATAAATATATAGCCAAGCTTCCATCAAGCTTCTGTTGGCTATGTGTCAGGTATTCCACAGATCAAGGTAGAGAATTCCAGATGGAGTAATGGATCACTTCAAAAGCTCCAACAAGAAATTAATTTAACTGCACATAGTTTCCTGAATTAATGGAATCGGTTGGCAGATGGAACTAATTCGGTGGTAGACAAATTCTAGATAGTCAGTGACCGTTATGGGATATGGATCTTAACAAGCAAAAGCAACCGAATAAAGAGGGAGACTAATAATTCCACTAAACTCCATTTACAGACTATCACAATTGTGATAACATACAGTAAGGACAGAATCACTTCAAAAAAAAATATAGGAATGCAAAAGAATCAGCGTCCCGTCAAACCATTATTTCTCAAAATAAATGTAACATTTAATTCCAAATGTACAGACAAGGAAATTCTATGATTTGTGCATGAAAGTTGCTGTGTTTTTTAGGTGTCAGATATTACATAAAACCTACTTTTGTTACGTACAAGAATGTTGGTGGTTTCTTGGGCTCACAAGTATTATAGATAACGTACGCACCCTTTAAAGGATAGTTAAATCAAAACATCATCAAAATGACGTCATATTTATATATCTTTTTATTATATATTAAGGTAAAATATTGTGAAGGTTGTGTGGTTAAGTATTTCAAAATAATTTATACTAAGGTTTTTGAGTAAGAAACTTAGTAAGTCATATATGATATTAAACTAACAAAAAGAGACTCAAAATTTTGTAAGGTTTTTAAGGAAATAAGTATAGATTTATTTTAAGCACAGATTTAATCGAAGTCAAAATTTTGTGAATAAGGTTTTTAAAGTAAATCAGCATAGATCTATCTTAATCACAAATTTAACATGAGCAGGGAGATCAAATTTCTTTAGATGCAAACAATGCGAAAAATAACGTGTAATTTTTTATTGTCTAAATTGTATTTTTGAATTTTATAGAGATTACATAACATGTGTATTAAGCCTTTTTATGAGCACGCATTAAACTGGTTTTTTCTATTATTCATATATTTTTAAATATATGTCAACATTAATTAATATTAGAAGATTTCACTCATAATTTACATGGGATATTTTATTCTATATAACATTAAAATATTTTCTTTTAACATTTTCTTTTTCTATATAGATATATATGAAGTTAATATCACGTGTTAAAATGTTTTTGAAAAGTAGAAGGTTTAAACATCTTATTCATATTTTTTTACTTCTAACTACTTTAAATGAAATTATGTTAGATCATATGGACAACTAATTAAATATGCATAAGATTTTTTTTTCTTTTTTATTATAGCCACATTACTTTTTTATTTAGAGAATATTTTCCATATATTTTAAGAGAGACGAACATTCTTACGTATCGCCTTCAAGTTAACCATTTTAGTATGAATTTTTCAGTGCAAAGCTTAAGATAGATTTTTTTATAAATATATATTATATAAATAAAAACGTTATAAGAATTATGAATTAGATGATTTCAAGTTATGTGAAATTTATTTAAAAAAATTATGAATTAGTTTTATGAAGATGATTTTTAAATTATGTAAATATTTCTATGAAATTTAATATAAAAGGTTTAAGTTGATTATATAGAGCATAAGAATGGAAGTGTCTATAAATCCACAGAAAGAAGGGAAGGGAAGGGAAAGCTATAACATTGAGTACTAGTTTTATGACTCATTCCTTTTTCATTAGATGTATTAAATGAATCCATCTACGTCCTTTTAAAGACATATTTACCTAGTGTTTGAATGCATGGTTGGGTAGTGTTCTCACAAAGTTATTGGAAACTTGGTTTAACTAAAAACTTTTTTGTAATTAAGGTAGTGTCAACCATCATCCTCCTTGACTTTCTAATCTATTAGTGGCATGAATCCACTTGGGAAAGGTAGTAATTCAATAGAACAAGGAGGAGAGAGTGGTATATACACACATAACCAAAAATAATAATAATCAATAGCAGGAGGGAGAGGTAGAGGTACTTACCAATAAGATAATGAAGTAGTAACTAAATAACTTAAAATACAAGATTGTGTGGACCTTTGAATCCTAGCAATTGTTGCTCAAAGAATATCCCTAGCAATATCTAACAGGAAAAAGGTAGAAGGGCTCTTTCTACACACTCTATAGAGAACTTTAGGGGAGGATGTTATCAGGGAATATAGAGTAGTAAAATAATTCACCTTCTTGGTGCTATGTGGATAGTGAGTATAGTACGATAATCATGTATGATAGCTACAAGATTGTATGGAGTGCTTAGAGATGCATAATTAGTTGAGCATAATGTGTAATTGTGTTGAAAATAGCAACAAGAAATGTTTAAAATAGCATCAAGAAAGATCCTAATTTAATATTGTCCTTGAATTAGACTAGGAATAAAATTGTAATTCTAATTCTCATAGCAACTTGTAATAGTTAATTAAGTTAATTTGACTTATTTGACTTACTAAATTCGAGTTGGGAGTCTATCTAAAGTCATGTTGAGTTGTAATTATTTAATTCAGTTTAACTGAGTTAAATTCAGTTAAACTAGTTCCAACTGATGAAGGAATTAGTGGGAGATCCAGTAGTGGGGTGTAACCAACACTGCTCAACTAGTGAACTAAATATTCACTCATAATTAACTCATGCATGTCAGATCAGAGAAAGACCCGGTTGAGATTAGGGTTCAGGGACAATGTACTATCCATTGTATAAGCATATGAATTGTACAAATGGTGCATGCAATTACAGGAAGGTTTATGATTGATTGCGCAGTTATGGATGAGGAATTTCCCAAATAAATATGGGCTAATTACCTAGGAAATTGTGTAAGGAAGTAGGAGCTTAGAAGGCTAGGAATTTGGCTAAGTATTGGCTAAAGGGAGTCAGTCAGGTAGAGAATAGAAAATACTTGTACAAGTTGAGCTCAAGGTTGAGTAGAGCATATTGTATTCATCCAAGGCTTGCCTAGGAAGCAGTGAGACAGATAGAGATAGTGCGGAGGCTGCTTGGGCTTGAGCAAAGCATTGTAATCTTCTCAAATTTTCTGATTAATGCAATATACAAATAACATGGGTTTTTAGCTATGACTTTCCCCATAAAATTATTGTGTTGTGTGTGATTGAATTCTTCCTTTTTCTACTTCGTGATTTCATCGATCAATTATTGTTTTCGTTGATGAGTAGAGGAGATTCAAGTCAATTGTTTTAGCATGTTACAATCTGCAGTTTGAATATACAAGGAATTTCTACAAATTGGGTTTGGTAAGGAGAGAATTGACCCTTTGAGTTGGATTCATTTTAATAATAGTCCCATAGCCCGACAAAGGGGTGGTATTCTCATCAAGTACTTCTGGTTGGGTGAAAAGTTTCTCATGCACAACTAGTTTTATGGACTTTCTTCTATAACCAATTAGGAATTTGATTATTGTTTATGAATATGCAAAAATGAAATTCTATAAGTTGTAATCATTGTTATTATGTAAATTCTATGTTACATTCTTTGTCTCACACATGGATGATTAATTATGCATTTGGGCATTAGGCCATGATGGATTTACTTCTCTCTTATTTAAATAATTTTATTGTCCATTCTACATTATATTGATGCATGTTACTTATAGTCTTGCCTTGTAACGTGCTTACACATTTTTATGTATTAATGGGAAATTGAACATATTGGAAAGTCTGCCTTTGTTGTTAACAAATGAAAGGGTCTAGGAAGGTTAGGTGAATCATTAGAATTCATGAATTCATTGGGGAACTTAGGCGTAGCACAAACAGAATTAAGTTTTGTCTATTTTAAGTGTTATTAAGACTTTTACACTAGGGAAACATGGTAAGGTCCTATTGGTGTGTGTTTTAAAGGTGTGCCCCTTGGGGGAGTAACCTTTACAAACGATAAGGATATGGGCCATCAAACTATTCCTAGATCAATAAACATGGATAAATCCCAATGATAGTAGCATGGGCCTTAGTTAAAGGGGCCCATCAAAGATGAAGATGACATGGGATGTTAAGCCTTTATGATTGTTGATGGAGGTTATTCCTCAATAATATGTTAAGCTCATTCGGTGGACCAATGAAGGAACATGTGGCCTAGTCCTACTTAGTGTGGGTATATAACATGCACACTAGTATGGTGGGGGTATTGTAACTTACATAGACCTAAGTCATCCATAAATTTTCATATATGTTGTTAGGGATTAACCCATTGCAAAAGTGTTCACCATTTTGTTCCTTTTGGAATAGTGGGATGAGGACATTTAGCACATGTGAATGGTGTGGACTTAAAAGTTACATGCTTGTGGATAGAGATCCCATCAACTTGTAGTGATTATAGTAATCAAATGGGATTTCAATCTATGTCTATGAATGGACCCATCATAAAGTTGATTGAGGTTTACCTTAAGGATTAGCCCATAGTCCTTGGCCCTATTGAAGGATTTGAATCATTGAATTAGTAAAATTGATGTGCATGTTTCCCCACAACATAAAAATGTTAATTCTTGATGGATTTGTCAAATGAACACATGGTTTAACTCCATAATTGAAAATCATTTACACACCTTGGGAATTTTTTAAGAGAAGCAAGACCATCCTTTTGTGAATGGTCAGATTTCACTTGTGGATCTAGATTGATAGTCCATATTTCATGGACAGTGAATTCCTCTATAGCGTAAAATATTGTGGTGACAGGTGTCTAACCTAATATCTAATCAGAGGTTTCCAAGTGGTAGGCCTAAAATTCAATACAAGTTAATACCACAAAATGTAAGTTTTAAATAACATTTAAAAACCACTAAGGTGGGATAAGGAGATTTGAAACAAGTAAGGCATCACATCAAGGATAGTTTAAACTTGTGCGTGAAAGGAATTATGTGTGATGTTGGCCATGTTAATGTTGAAAATGATATGAAGGAAATCTACATACCTCAAAAATAGTGCTAAATAGGTCAGAGTACATGTTAGAGTGGTGCTAGAGCCCATGTTGTCGAAATAAGGTTGTTTGGGAAAAAAAATTGTAGCAAAGGGTGGTATAGACACAAAAGCCATGGGAAAATTATTTTGACCCTGGTTGTTGGGAAGAGTGGATAAGTCATAAATGAGTAAAGGAATTTTGAAGGTGAGTGACTTTGATCCTCAACTACAAAGCTAATTAGAGTTAGATTTCTAAGAGGATTTTTGCAAGGGATGAGGAGTTTATTGATACACCTCATTGATAATTTGAAGGAATTGCAATCATGGAAGATGTGCATAAATAATGTGAATTTAGTATGACACCATGGGAGAGGATTCGAGGAATAGAAAAGTAGAAAAATAGTTTAATTGGTGTTGAAATGAGGACACTCCTAATATTTTAATACCATGGAAATTCTAAAAGAAAAATTAGAATGTTACAGAGCATATAATGAAAGGCTAATTATGAAAGGAGGAGTACTACTAGTTGAGAATTGTCATGATTAAGAGTTTGATTTAATTGATATACAAAAGAAATTGCATAATGGCTAGAGTCCAAGTAGAGCTAGAAGAGGTGTATATATTTCAAGAAATCACAAGAGGTACTATTGCATCAAGAGAAATCCTATTAGAGATGGTATATATACACCATTTGAATCCTTTGAAAATAATTAATCTACCTCTAATGCTTCCCTAAGTAGTATGCTATCCTCTTCTCGAATATGAAGGATAAAGAAACCTTGTAGAGATAACTTGCATGAAGAGTTTATAGTGCTGAATCTTGTTGGTGAAAATTTTTACTTAGAAGATGCAAGGTTTAGTCAATGGTTGCAAACAAAAGTCTTCGTTATTGTCTAGTACAATGCCAACATTTTTATTCCTTTGCAAGGGAGAAACATATCACCCAAGGAATGTTGAGACATTCAAAGATGAAGGGGATTGAGGGTTAACGTCAAGGTTCAATTAAAAAACATATCAATCATCACTTAAGTTATTATATAACATTTGCACAGATATTCATAGTTCTTTATATAACTAAGATGGAAACATTGACAATGATAAATACCAAAATACATATTGGAACATCATAACAAAAGTTTTAAAGGGGCACTTAAATCATAATCATTTTGCACACATACACACAAAACTAATTCCCCACATCACCTTCTTTATCAATAGAATTGGACCATTACATTACATATCTGCGGGCATGCACAAGATATTCTAGGAGTGAATCTGAGTAAATTACAATTAAAAGGGGAACAAAGAACTTTAGATATCGATCCAACAACATTTTGACATAGCCCAGATCTCTCTCTTGTAGCTCATTTTCTGCAACCTCTTATAGAATTTTTGTTCCATTCCTGCTCACTTGATCCGACCCACTTTGATCATTTTGATCCTACTCATTTGATTTAATGAACTTTGACAAAATCCAATTCTTTGGTCCTTCTACTACTCTATGAAATTCCAATATAACCACTTCCTTCCCCATCATCTCTTCCTCTTTTTTGATCTCGCTTTCCGACTTGTTTTATCACTTTAATGTTTAGCTGTTGTTGATAATTTATGTGGCCTTTTCTGATCAAAACTTAACCAAAATTGGATAAAAAACAAAGTACCCAACGGCCCTGACCACATCCTATTGACTTGTCCTCAAGTCAATATTTTGTTTGTACACTCGACTCTTCTTGTAGTTGCATCATTTCTATGGTTTCTTCTTCTTCTTCGTGTCTTGGGGCTTCGCCTTCAAACGAAGGACCCAACTTAGGCACAAATTGCAACACTCCAGCTTTGAAAGTAGAATAATCTTCCATGGAATATTTCCAAGTGTCAATTAATGCAAAAAGTTGATTAACCAATTGAGTGGTATTTTTAGCATTGGGTTGCTCAGGACGCGAATAAAGTATTGTCTCACATTATGCATCTACCTCATAATTGAGCTTCTGTAACTGTAGGAAATGATTTTGTGCTGAGGATCAAAGGTCTCGCAACACAGATTTGGATGCATGTGATTCTTCTTCCAACAGATGGATATGATTTTCCAATGCTTCATCTTGAGAAAGTAAAGCTTTTTGTTGTAATGTCCCTTCCTAAATTATTTTGGAACAAGATTAATTTCTACATTTTGGGGTCGATTTTGGAGGTGATGGGGCCCATTCGATTTTATTAGGAGGCTAGACTTAGTAGAAGTTATTTCGATGTGGTTAATTTGTACATGGGGTCCACATACACTAGGATAATACACATTCCCTAGTTCGATTTGCATGGAGGGGAAATCGATTTAAGTGAGGGACTCACGATGGAGGGAAAATGGAGGGAAAAGTGCTCCACGAAATCTATATAAGTAAGGAAACTCTCTTCATTTTAGCATCTTATCTTTTGACATATTGAACTCAATATTAGTTGCTCGAGCTGCTTAGGCATTTCATTGTGTTGTTTAGCAAACGAGTGTCTTCGAGCAGAGATCTTAACCCTTGCTTCGGTGGATTTCAAGTGCCAACCCTAGGACAATTCTTCTTCATATCAGTTCGTAGGAGTAGTAGGGAGACGAGTTACAACAACTTTAAGTCGAGTACCACTAGTAGGGGGAGTTACAACAACACAGGGATTACGTAGTCACAGCATGAGGCACTTCGGTAAGTTGGGGAGACAGGAGAATCCTTTCATCAATTTAAGGACTATAGAGGGAAGCTACTGAAAAGAGGGCCATCCTACATGTAGCTCTCATTTCATCACATGCATGACTGCGTCATCTCCTCCATGACTGTGCAGTCATTGGAGTGAGACTCTTTGGGGCAGCACCATCCGGGGGAGTTTGGAGTTGGGGTGTTAGGAGATCATTTGGAGGGCCATTTGAGGAGGATTGTTGGAGTTGGGAAAGAAGAAATTGTCAGGAGAAGTCACAGCAACAAAATTCAAAATTGGAGGAGGGCCAAGCTGTGAAGGGTTAATTTTTGAAGGTTGGAACCAAGGGAAACCCTTTCTGGGTTTTTCTAGGTTTTGGGCAAGGATCCCACTCCTAATTTTATAGAATTTTCTAGGTAGATATGAGGGGTAAAATAGGTGTCCGAACTCGCCAATAGCTAGAGGAGCTAAGGGGAATTTGGGCCAAAATTTCAAGGTCAACATTTGGCCAATTCCTTCGTGGGTTATTATGGGTTTCTTGCGTAGAGAATAGGATTAATTTCCTATAATTTTCTGAGAAATAGGGAAGGTTCTAATAGAAACACCTTTGTGGGCAGTAACAACGCAAATCTTGGGTCAAATTACTAACATATTTGAGGAGGGTGTTCCGTTATTCATTTTGGGCTTTTTCCAGATTTCCTAGAGCAAGCCGAGGTGTACACATTCCATCACCTTGTTGTACACCTCTTCCCATTTAATAAAATGAGTAGACAACGCAGTTTGGTCGCCAATTTTGTGGTTTGATGGTCTAAATTAATTTTATGGTGTATTTTTATTGTCCACTTTACATAGCACTATTTTCCATAGTTTGGAACATTATAGTGGTATCAGAGCATGATCTTGGCCCAGTTGTGGAAAACTAGCCAGAAGATCATGGAAGCTTTGGGTATGAGTGCATAGTGACGGGTGAAACCAGAGACAAACCCATGGCTTAAGGGAAATCCAGTATGCATAAATTCTTGGGAAGAATTCATTGGGAAGATGAGTGCTTGGCCTAGTTGAGGAGGGTGATAGACGAAACCCATCCTCACCCTTACAACAGACGTGTTAGAGGTGAGCAGGTTGTGGGGGTGCAACCATCTACGTCGTGTGGAGAAATTTGACTAGATCACCGCAACAGATCTCTTGAAAAGGAGCAGGTAGGACAAAGACATTTAGAGGCTGAGATCAAGGGGTGTTTTTACTGGTGGAGACCTGGCATTAGATATCAGGAGCTTGAGGAGGAGGTTGAGCATAATGTTGAGAGCCTACAGGATTGTGAGAAGCACATCAATATACCCAGTGTGGCACAGGAGTCACCTTTATAGAGATCTCTTTGATATCCCCAGTTGACACCTTGGTGGAGAAGATAAAGCCTACACACATAGATCCATTTGTTGAGGAGGAGCCACCCATGGACAAGATGCCAATAGCTACTGAGGTATCTGAAGCTATGACTGAGTTTATAGGGATAGATTCCCATGACAGTTCCACCAGTTTTAGGCTAACCTTCTAACATTAGAAATGAACATATCATTAGTGCGCGAGGCTATTCTACAGTAGAACAAGGAGTTGGAGGGCATGAGATTGGTTTGTGCTGAGTTAATCCAGGTGGATCTCTAAAAAGTACCAGTGGCATGGTAAAAAGGATCAAAACTAAAAGTGGAAGAATTTGGAAAAACTTAGCATTGGATTGAAGTGATCGTCATCCCGATTCCAACGATGTGAATGACACTCAAATATGAGCTCATATGAAGAAGTTAGAGAAAGTCAAAGTTCAGACTTGACTTGGACAGGTGACGTGGTAGAATTCTTCGGAGAATGGGGAAGCACCAAGTGGCAGGCTGCCATTGGCCCCACATTTCATTGATCGCAAAAGGTATAGGTCCACGGTTAAGGAATTGGCCTCAACAGTCAGGGTTTCAATTTCAATATCGCAATCACATATAGCACAACATCGCATTTGTAAACAGTAAGACCCGCCGGTTCCATCGATGTTCTCGGATGCGATATGGTATAGAGTGTGGTTTTGAAAACTTTTTGGGTCCATCAGATCGCACAGTGTAGTGGCCCATATGGAAGATCACCCCTGCTCCGATCGATTGTTATTTTCGATGAGTTATCGACACCGATAGACTATGGTTTCTGATGGTAAAGCCATTGGGTTCAGGAATATACCGATTTATCCACCTTTTGAGATTTAATGTGAAATGACTTGTGAAGTATGTTGATGGCATTTTTTCTATGTTTTATAGGTTTGTTACTTGCGTACTATTCATGGCCCGAGAATCTTTGTTGGAAACGCCCACCTACTAAACTTGTCATATGTTTGGAACTGCCCAAGATTGAGGAGTTAGTCGGTCAAAGGTATATATGGGAAGATCCGCACAGGAAAAAGGGGGGGACTGGCATAGGAATTTAGAAAATAATTATCTACAATAGTAACGTGACTTGGCAGTAGGCTGGAACCTCACCTTGAGCAACAGGGAGATTGCAAGAGGGTGCAGGAGCTTCATTTCTCCAAATTAGGTGTTTGGATAGGCGATTATGCACGATTTTTTGCCAGGATTTCAGTGGTACTGTCTGTTTCTGAAGATGGGCTCTCCATTCTTCATCCATATTCCAACTTGGAGTTATAAGGATTGTAAATGAATGTTTCTTGTACTTTATCTCTTTTTATGCCACTTAATGTATGAAGGTCTGCCCACTATTGAGCAGGGCCCGAAGACATAGTCCAAATTGGATGAACTCTGTAATCAAGTCTTTGTGTCATGGTTTCATGCTTATCTTGTTATTTCCGCATTGTTTTATGTCCTTTTAAGTTCATGGTCAATAAGCTTTGTTTCATGTAATTTTGATTCATCTATAAGTAAGAGATCTTGGATCAAGGAGGAGGTTGAGCATGATGCTGAGAGCCCATAGGATGGTGAGGAACACATCGATATACCCAGTGTGGCACATGAGTCACCTTTATTAGAGACATCTTTCAAAGCCCCATTTGACACCTTGGTGGAGAAGATATAGCCTACACACATAGAGCCATCTATTGAGGAGGATCCACCCATGGACAAGATGCCAACAATTACTGAGATATCTGGAGCTGTGACCGAGTTTACAGGGATAGATGCCCATGGCAGTTCCACCAGTTTCAGGTTGACCTTCTAACATTAAAAAGGAAGGTCGCATTAGTGTGTGAGGCTATTATACAGAAAAATGAGGAACTGGAGGGCATGGGAGTGGTTTGTGCCAAGTCCACGGCAAAATTGGCTCACGTTAGGGAGTGGTTGGATTCCCTACTAGTGCAGCTAGAGTTCACATTGGAGCGTGAGAGCATCCCTATTCGGGCATACATAGACGGGGTTGGTAGCACTATTAGGTTACCTTGGCCCATTAGACAGAGAGAGACAAAGCTATCTAGTCATATTTTATGTATTGATTAGGATAATGAGATGAGACAACCTGAGTTGCACAAGGTGCAATACCCACATGCCGAGGTTGTTCTACGTGTGGGGGTTTGTGCATTCGATCCCTATCTTGGGGTTGGGTGGTGAGAAATTCTGAGTTGGTACCCGATGGAGTGGGCTATGGAGATGGTAGTGGATCCAAGTGGAGCTCAACAGGAGTTTCCAGACACTAGGGATGCTGGAAGCCCCAACTGACATTGGGATTTGGGAGGGACCACCTATCATTTCCTAGGTATAGTGGTTGAATATGACTGAGAGGGTATAGTTGACCTAGAAGTCAAGCATGCACCTCCTCTAGGAGAGTTTCAGTCAACACAAGTGGCCAACCATTTTATGGACAAGCTTCTTGGGTTGACTTGGTATGACATTTGTACACAGGATCACTGGATGATCAACACACTCTGGCATGAGTTTGTCGGAGGAGGTGGCATTGGCAGGCCATGAGATGGTGCCTTGTATGGAGTTAGGGATTCTTCACTTTCGTGTGGGTCACATAGGATGTAGAGGAGCATCGGAGGGGTAGCATCATTGCTGACACATAGGGAGATTCACTTCTTGGATCCCTCAGGGAGAATTTGGAGTGAAGATCCATTCATCGGAGGGTATGATGATGTGATGATGGAGGTGATGATACCATTTAGGTGTGGGCCGATGCATAAGGACACTACTTTAGGGCATCTCATTCAGGGATGGGTAGGAGCATCTAGCGTGGAGCATTGGTCTGTAGATGGGCGTGGAGACGCGTGGGGGAGTGCCTCAGATCGCATTGAGTACATGCGGGGAGTGACCAGTGCAGTGACATAGGTGGGACACATGATGATACCAGATTTCATAGCCATAGCCGGGGGTATCTAGTGGTGTACAAGGATAGGTTGCGGCATTAAGTGGCATGTCGAGGAATGCAGTGTTTCTTAGTGGTGTGCAGTGATGCTTGGTGCGACGTAGAGGGATCTTCGAGTCTTGGAGCATTGCCTCTAAGAAGGCATATGGATAGGGGAATTAGGTGTACTGTTGGATGTAGCTCACCTAGGATCGATGAGGACATTGTTGAGCATCTTGGGACAACATACTTAGTGGAGACATGGCTTCAAGTGAGTTATAAATAGATCTAAGGTGAAGAGAGTGTCATCTATAGGATCACTCTTGGGAATTCCAAAAGAATTTTGATCATACCATTTGGGAAATACCCTCCCATCATCCTCCAGTGTTTCTTACAGTCACAGAGTGTTTGGTCGTTTCCCCTTGACACTCCATTTAGGCAACAGGGTATGGGAGGCTCACCCTAGACAGTTGGATGAGACACTATGTGCCATGACTCGGGAGAAGACTCTTCAGTTGAGACCCTTGGCAGGTGCACAGCTGTCAGATACAGGCTTAGGGATGGCATGGTTGATAGCCTAGGTAGCATATATTCCACCCTTGATCTCACACTTGAGGGATGCTGGATGGTAGATTTTGTCTATAGGAAGGTACCCAGACTTTGAGCAGTGTTGAGGTGTATCATGAGGAGTTGGTATAATGGATTTCACTGTGTGGTCTTGCAGGAGCAGGGTAGGTTCATATGCATGAGACCTAATCCTTATACTTGGGGTCCACCCTAGGAATACATACAGGGATCAGAGATGAGGGCTCGATGGGTTCTAGCTGGTAATGACATTGCGCAATGACATCCTTTGAGGAGTGGGAGTTATGAGCTCCCCATATGTTTGGGGAATTCGGGGATCTGATTTGCGGGAAGGTCACTCCACTTTGTGACGAGCATGGTCATGGCAAAGGATGATTTGGTTCACTTTGGTTTTGACACATGGGGGATCACAGAAACCTCCACTACATGGTGAGGAAGACTTTTCATGTTACGGCTCAAAGTTGAGATTGGAAGTGGAGGGGTAGATATTGGCATCATGGAGATGCCCGGGCAGGATGAGCTTGACTCTCATAGATTTTTTTCCACTAGGCCTCAGGAGGGGAGGATATTGCCTATGCACAATGGGGAGTATTTCATAGTCAGATTAGTTCAACATCAGCATGGTGGCACCACTCTAGGACTAGTAGGGAACTAGGGCATCACAACTCTTCACATCTCAATAACCTTTAGGGATGTGCTGGAAACTATAGGGGGAGATGATACAGATATTCCATTGGGCTTTAACTAGTCATATATGGAGCAGGGGACTTCTAGTACTTGCACCGGGAAAGATAATGAGTGGAGTGAGGGGAGCTTCATGTTGGACAGGATGGCCTGGGATACTGGTATTAAAGGATTCTTTCATATTAGGACAGTGTAGAGGTCAGGCACGATCCAGTGGCACATCTGGGAACATGACACATTTTGCAGTGACAGTGGGGAGCAAAAATTAGATAGGATGCTTGCTCAGGCATTTCTTAAGGACACGCGATTTTTGGTGCATTGGAGGAGCTTGCCGGATGAGGATGTTCCTTGGGAGGGCGAGCACAAAATTGAGCATCCAACACTAAAGTTACTTGGGGAGAAGCAACATTTGGGAGGGGAGGACTATACTGTCCTTTCCTAAATTATTTTGGAACAAGATTAATTTCTACATGTTGGGGCCGATTTTGGAGGTGATGGGACCCATTCAATGAGGATAGACTTAGTAGAATTTATTTCGATGTGGTTAATTTGTACACGGGGGCCACCTACACTAGGAGAATACGCATTCCTTAGTTTGATTTGCATGGAGGGGAAATCGATGGTTAAGTGAGGGACCCACGATGGAGGGAAAATGGAGGGAAAAGTGATCCACGAAATCTATATAAGGAAGACAACTCTCCTCATTTCAACATCTTATATTCTGACATATTGAACTCAATCTTAGTTGCTCGAGTTGCTTAGTCAGGTTATTGTGCTATTTAGCACACAAGGGTCTCCGAGCAGAGATCTCAACCCTTTCTTCTGTGGACTTCGAGTGCCATCCCTAGGAGGGATTTCTTCTTCGTCTCAGTTCATAGTAGCAACGGGTAGCTGAGTTACAACAGTTGTAATTCAAGTACTAGTAGCAGGGGGAGTTACAACAACGCGGGGATTACGCAGTCATATCGTGAGGCACTCTGGGAAGTTGGGGAGACAAGAGCATCATTTTCAGGAGTATATAGGGTAGCTACTGACAAGAGGGAAATCCTACATGCAACTCTCATCTCATCACATGCAATACTGTGTCATCTCCTCCATGAATGCGTAGTCATTAGAGTGAGACTCTTTGGAGTAGCACCATCTGGGAGAGTTTGGAGCCGGCGCGTTGGGAGATCATTTAGAGGGCCATTTGAGGAGGATTTCTAGATTTGGGAGAGCAGAGATTGACAGGATCATTCATAGCAACAAAATTTGAAATTGGAGGGCTAAGCTGTGAAGGGTTAAATTTTCAAGGTTGGAATTAAGGGAAACCCTTTCTAGGTTTTACTGGGTTTTGGGAAAGGATCACACTCCTAATTTTATAGAATTTTCTGGGAATATATGAGGGTTCAAATAGGGGTCCCAACTCAACTATTAGCTATAGGAGCTAAGGGGAATTTGGGCCAAAATACTTTGGTCAATTCATTCGTGGGTTATTCTGGGTTTCTTTTGTAGAGGTTGGGATTAATTTCCCAAAATTTTATGAGTAACAGGAAAGCTCTAACAATATATCATTTCAGGCAGCAACACCTTTCTAAGTAGTAACAACACAACTCTTGGGCTAGATTACCAGAAGATTTGAGGAGGGTGTTCCGTTGCTCATTTTGGGCTTTTGTTAGCTTGCCTAGAGCAAGCCCAGGTGCACACATTCTAGCACCTTGTTGAACACCTCTTTCCATTAAAGGCTACACACATTCTATCACCTTGTTGTGCACCTCTTCCCATTTAATAAAATGAGTAGACAATGTAGTTTGGTTGCCAATTTTGTGGTCTGATGGTCCGATGGTCTGATTGAATTTTATGGTGTATTTTTATTGTCCGCTTTGCATAGCACTATTTTCCCTAGTTTGGAACATTACATCTGTTGTGTGATATTGACAATGATAAAGGCTTTGATCAAATAATTGTTGTGTCTACTTTTGCAACTCATACAAAGGTTGGTTCTTCTTAGCAAGTAAGCCTGAACAATCTTGCACTTGGAGAAAAATTTCCTATGAATAATTTATGACCTACTCAAGATTCTCACATAAGGAAGATCCCTGGGAAATCACCTGAGTAATTTGTTTTTTTAGATGTTTTGTGGGATCAAAAAATTTGAGTAGATCAACAACTTTATGGTGCAACTCAGTATCGATAGCTACTAAGTTAGTACAAGAAATTTTGAGGAATTCAATCCTCTGCTCGGGTGGACAAGCGCAAAAATATTTTGGCGCTTTACCAACAAAATCAGCAATAATTTTCCACATAGCCTTTAATTTAGAAATTATGTGTTCAATTTGGCACACTAGCTGCTCCTTTTCCCCTCTATATGATCTCGTTCCTCTATAACAATAATGAGTTGTTGTTGTTCATGCAAATTGACCAACTCATTATATTTTGAATCAACAGTACTAGGCGAGCTTCCAATTGATTGGTTGAGGCTCTCATAGGCTAGAAAATTTGCAGTGAGGATCAAGTCTGAAGCTTGACAATAGTTAAACTATCAGTTGAGGGAAACCTAGCTTGTAAGGGTTGGCCACTTGCAATGGACTTCTCTAACTGTCCTTGAGGGGAAGTCTTAAACTCTTGACTCTGTTCCTACTGAAACTCATCTTGAATCCTGACATCAATAGTAGATGGAAACAAAGGAACAATGTCATGCATTTCGCAAATAAATGTAGTGCTTCCCAACAATGGTGTGGATCCTGTCCTAACAAAGCAACCTATGTTGTTGAAATAATTGTGCTAAACTCTAGTTGTGACATAGGAAACTATTGTATTGACGGTTTGGTAACAATTTATGTAATAGTAAATTGCTCTGAGCGGGCTATATCCTTAGGATTTGACTCAATTTCCATGTCAATAACATCTCCAATAGTAACTCCTATGTCAAGGCGGTGAGAAATGGTGGCAGACACAGATGCAGTGTGGGGCAATGGATTGTGAGAATGTATGGGAGATTGATGAGGTGAGGGGAAGTTTTGCTCTTCAATGGTGGTAGTAGGTTGAACACGATATTCATGATTGTGATTAGAGAGATTAACAATGACAAAAGAATTAGTAACAACCTTACGGGGTTTAGAAATATGTGCAAAAGTTTCTTGCGCAAGTATAATGGCATCAAAAGTAGAGGGGTTGGTATTGATAGCAAGGGTTACAATGGAAATAGGGGTCATTGTTGCAAATGGAAGTACGACAGGCTTAAAATTTTTACCAATGAAAGGAACAATGCTAGGGATTTGTGGAGTGAAACTAGTAGAGCTTACAACAGAAACAACTTCTGACATGGTATTGTGAGTGAATAATACACATTCCCATAACCTCTTCATCATACGTTGGATATATTCCGCAGAATCAGCTGCGTGTTTCTTAGATGACGAGGGCTCATCAGTGGTTGAACTTTGGGACTACAGAGCATCTAGGGTGTAGAAACATTCATCACCCTTCTTTATGCATTGAATTCCCAACCACGAAAATACCTCATCGTGAAATTCTTCTTCAGACATGTAATATGGTAGGGGCTTCATCCTAAATGTTTCTGCATGGACAATCTTGGTTCGAATATAGGTATGCCCATGGCTCATTATGGACCACATCTATGTTGCATACTTACCTATAATTGATGTAGACACTCGTAGCTGAAGTGAAGTGATGTTGATCATTTTAGTAGGCCAATTCTCAAATTTCTACTAATTGAACTCTCTGGTGGAAGCATATAAGGAATTCGCCACGACATATATGCAAGGGAAAGAGCTTCCCCCTTTGGCATTTAAGCTAGATCTCATCCTTTTGGAGCACACCATTTATTCATGGCAAGGGAAAAAACCAAGTAACCATAAATGAAATAAGTCACCCACTTACAGATGTCTTCGCAGGCCTCAAAAGGTTCGCCTAGGAGAAAGCTACAATAATTCTCCTCAAATACAGGAATTTGCAATAGACATTGCATCTATGTACATTCACCTTTGGTATAATGGTGCATAAGTTTCCTAGCGATGATACAATAGGAAAATTTGGCTTGTTCATTATAATAATACTCAAAAAAGTAATAATATATTATTAATCTATGTTAAAGGATAAGTATTATTGCAACATGCTCATTATTCATGGTTAATTAACTAAGTTATTATTATTATTTTTTTATTTTTAAAATATAACATATAAATAATCAGTAATTATTGTACAATTATTTACTGATTAATTTTATACTTAGTAGACAGATTGAGATCTCAATATTGCTGACATTTAGCAAAACAATGTTAAACTTTTATAAAGCATATACTTAATAATTTGTTTGGTATTTTTCCTTGAACAATAAATCCATATTTTATTTGTTGAATGATTTCAATTTGAAATCAATTTACTCATTCATGATGTTGTAGTGTTTTCTTCTCAAAGATGTACGAAAAGAAACCACTTAAGACTATGGATGATAAACATTCTCAACAATATAAATGGCAGCTAAACATTGTATATCTGCATTAACTGATAGAAACAAAACCTACCAAAGCCCTGATCTATGCCACAATCATAGTTAAACAACAAAAAGAAACAATAATAACTCTAATCATCCAATGGAAACCAGATATACAAAGATATATATATTACCAGTCTCCCTCTATGGGATGGGTTCTTGGATATCCTCAAACCTCTTCAGTTTGTGTAGAGTCTCTCTCCTCTATAATGTATAAACTCAACAAAAGTATGGTGTGTGAAAATGAAAATAATCAGAGTTACAACAATGAGTGCAACAATGAAAGTAATCAAAAGTGAATAATGAATGGAAAACCCTTCTATTTATAACAAAATATTGAGTTATCCTTGAATAATGAGAAACAATAAAATATTATTAACCCCATTCTTGGAATTACCACTTGGAATATTTTATTATATTTGGTTAGGAGGGAAAAAGTATTTAAACTTTTATTTAGAAATAATAAATAAATAAATAATTTATTTATCATCTCAAGGAATTAGTTAAGAAATAGTAAATAAATAAGGATTTATTTAATTATTCCTAAGGGATTTAGTCAAATTTGACAAAGAATAATAATTAATTAGTGATTAATTAATTGTTCTCGGAGAAAAAGAAGATAATTAATGATTTATCTATTTATTATTCATAATTGGGTCAAATATGACAAGGAATAATAATTGAACAATGGTTTAATTAATTATTCCTAGAAGAAGATCAAATAAATAGTGATTTATTTAATTATTCTTCAGGTTTAACTATAAATTACTTAACAAAGGCGGTTTATTAAGTAATTTCTCACAGTGAAAGCAATTTTACTATGGTAAAATTGGCTTTATATGGTGTACTTCGATCTATCTATTAAATTAGGATAGATCCAATTTTTTGGTGATAACAGATTGCCCCCCAACGCACGAGTGTTAGGAGAAAAACATATTACCGATGTATCTTGTAAAGACACAATCACTAGACAACATAGGGAGTCAAACACAGAGAGAGAGAGAGAGAGAGAGAGAGAGCAATAAAGCTAAAGCGAAAGAGCATAAGGATGGAGGGGGCGAGACTAATGAAAGTCTCCATTTATGTTGTGGTATCAAACCTTAATGAGGTGGGGGAGGCATACCCATATCCACTAAGATAACTTAGTACAAAAATAATGGTTCGCCCAAAAACATAAAACTGAACAATGAAGTACATGCTAAATGGTACACGACATGCTGGCATAACAGAGCGAGAAAATAAACAGTGTGTCCCATATACATAATGCACCTAGAAAAACGTGAGCCAGGATTGAATACAATAATATATGAGTACATGAGATATAATGACCATTTCCTTAAAAAATGGGTGGGAGGGAGGGTAGAACAATAGGAGAATCCCTGTTGAAAAGGGAAGGGCTCTGTAAAATTGAATGGATCATCTGAAGGAGACGTGCATGCTACGAACACTGTGATTGATAAGAACTTGAACCCATCAAATATGTGTAACTACATCTGAGGTTGTAGCATAATAGGAATGAATTCGGGCGTGTGGGGGGCTACCTATAGGCCACCCCTTCATGAGGTCTGAAACTTCTCACACACACTAGAGAATCATTAGTACAATCTGCTGCATCACTGGAACATCAAGTGTATGAATCATGAACATGAAATGACCAAGTCAAAGGGAAATAATGAGACCCTCTACTCGATTCGAGGCGCCAAACAAGAATGGAAGCTGGAACCAAGATACACCGCCCTCTAGGCCATTCTTCTAGAATAAATGAGTTGATGTCAACAGAATAGGTCTCGCGATACGTGAGGCAATGAGGATCCTCAACTAAGGCACGGGGGAAATAGTAATGTGATTGATGGACTAACACCAAGGATGATCGGAAAATTGATACTGAGGGACAAACATACAACTTCCCTTATCAGAGCATAAAGTGCATGGTTGACTTGACAACCACTGACTTAACTCCGGAGGGGATGGGGACAGTATGACTGGAGGCCAAAATGGACAACACAGGATGAATGATATGCACATATGGATGGAATATTATGACATGATAGAATGGGACATGAAAGAGACTCCATGGAAGCAAGGGTGACTCATCGTGGATGCTCTGAACAAGGGTGGCTCGATGATGCTACCACACAAAATAGGCCCGATGGGGACCATAAAAACATGAGTAAATGATGGTTACTCATGACAAAAGTCGACACATGGTACGACAAGTATTAAGAGTAGGTGGAACTTAAAGTAAAAGTGTCGCTTTATGAAGAAACTTGATTTTGAGAGGCGACGAAGTGACCCTTCTTGGAAAAATGATTTCCTAGTGAAGTGTCAAATCATCAAAAACTGAGGAAGATCCATTATAGAGCTCAGTGAGAGCTTTCCAACGTTGCTAATGTTTCGTGAAGCTGAGCTACGGTCTGGTCATAATGGGCGATAGGAAAATTGGGGATTTTTTATGAAAGGATGTTTTCCCTCCAATTTGGATTCATTTTCTAAGTGAGATGTGGTGAATTTGGAGAGGAGGAAAAGGCCCTAAATCTTGTGGAAATGATAGCAGATAAATCGACTGTCGAAATCAAGATCTGTGACTTTCAGGTAGGTGTCCTTACTTGTCTAAATATGGCCTTAATGCTTCTTGGAATGATGGTTCTTGTTGAATAATTAAGGGAAGAGGAAAACATGAATGAACTACTAGAGGAGGTCTAGAATCATCCTCACCCACAAAGTCAAACATGGGGACTATGCAGACATAGATTAGAATATTTGAAGATATGATATCAAACGTCTACAATATGTGATGTGCATATGGCTCACTGGAGAGGCCGGTAGGACAAACTATCCAAGGAATGGTAGGATAATCAACCATACCTAGATTCATTGGGATCTAGGCTGAGACTTATTTTAATAAATTGAGAAGATGGCCAGGGGAAAACCATCATGTCCCCAAGCACATGATACTACCTGTAAATATATGTGATGGAGGGTACTGATTTGGTATGCAAAGGTGGGAATGACGCCCCCTAGTAGGAGTATTTTGTGGAGCGCCATTGTGTTTCGAGTGCTTAAGAAAGGGGTTCAAGCATCTCGACCCAACTTGGCATGAGATCCTCCAAAGGATGATAAGGATATGTAGGGGCCTATGTGCCCCCCATTATGTTATGGGTGTACTGGATGTATTTAGAGTGGTGGAGTTAAAATACTTCTATGATACATAATATGATTATGCATTTTTATATGACAATGATGTTTCGCCATGTGTTGTGTTTATGGTGGTCTTATATGGTATACATGTGATAAATGTCAATCAAGAATGTCATTTGAAATGGCATCTACATAGTTATTTTGGGCTTTGGGAACATGAATCAACGTAATGGTTTCAAATTCACATACCAACATCTTAACTCATAGATATTTTCTAAAGAGGACTTGGTTATGCACATGATACACACCATTCAATTGCATGAAAAGTAGCAAGGAATCTAAATGAACATGAAGATGAAGGATGCGATGAGCAAGGGAATTGACTAATAAACCTATCATTACATCATATTCGACCTAATTATTGGTGGAAAATCTAATGCACATGCCATTTGAAAGGACTAACATATGCAAGGGGGTGAAAATGGCCGAGGCTAGATTCCTAGAGAAGCGACTCGTGCCATCGGCATGACCGATATACGGTGTGGATGATGGATCCATATGAAAGGTGAAAAAGACAACAGATGATATTATGCAATCTACCTAACTTCATGGAAGAAATAAAGACATGCAAATCAAAGGGATGTGCTATAAGCGAAATTTCTTGGGGTAGAGTGCATTGGGAGAATTAGGAAGGATATGGCCTTCAGAATCCTCCAAAATATGCCCCCTTGCCTAAGTGCAAGGGTAATCAGGGGTAGACATAGCTTCCATAATATCCTCATCATACTAGAAGATGGGTGTACGGGAGGAAGACTGAATACATGATGCAGCGGCGTTGCCTGGTGCATCAACTTGAGAAATAAGGTTCACATACATATCATCTTGAATGGTAGAGGACGAACTGGTATACGAAGGATCTACGAATGTTGAGACCTGGTACTCTGCCCAAAGAGGTTCGATAGAAGTGCATGTAGAAACCTCAGAAAGGTTTGCCTGTGAGGAACTCAACGATGACGATAGGTAAAGGATATGGCCTGTGGTGCCTATCATCTTGACATCGGGGAGAGGGATCACAATGGTGGGACTAGATTCCCCTTGTTCTAGTTGACTAGGGGTACCATAATCCATGGGTAGAGGAGTATGGGTCCCACTACGAGTGTCCTCGTATTCGCGAAGCACTTCAAGGCAATTGTGAAATTCATCGAGAGGAGGGAAACAATGGGAATAGTGACCATGTTGATCACACAGGGCTCAAGGGTGATTTGTGTGCAACGTTTTGAGTTTCTTGGGTGGACCTGTAAGTTAACATGGACTTCAGGGATATTTGACTCAGGGAGAGTTTCATGAACCAAAGGTTTGAAATGAGGAAGCTCGGTACAATATTGGTGGCATGCCTAACAACTTTACACAAAGCGCACAGAGGTGGTGGCTTTGGGGCCTTAGTGGCTGGAGGAGCTTGGGGAGCCTTGTCTTTCGGTTCTTTCCTCTTAGATTTTCCCCCATGTCTGGATGCTTCCGCAATAGGAGTGGGTTCCTATTGGGGTTGTTATGGAATTGAAGTAGTGGTAGGGGCTGTAGGGACCAGTTCAACTGGAGTCAAAGCATGATAAGGTCGTATCTGACCAAGCAGAATTTTTGTAGGGGGATTTATGTACCATACTGGGATCCCCAGATTCATGTTAGGCAGGACGAGTGAAGCTATAATAGGGACAGAAAATACACCTAGAGGGGGAAATAGGAAAGGTATTTGGCTTGGAGGGTAACGCCCCGGTGGAATAACTCCTAGATGGTTGAGACCTGGAGGAACAGTTCTTGGTGGAAACGTAGGAGAGGCACCCACAAACGAAGGAGGTCCTGGGGGGGTGGATTCAGAGGGCTCGACTAAGATGGAAACAACAGGGTGCTGAGGAGCTGGCTATTGATCGAATGTACCAAAATTCTTAAGGGTAGCCCATGACGCTTGTAACATGCAAACACTCATAGAGTTAGGCTCTGAGATGGGAGGGGGAGGACCAAGGAAAGCACCCAATAATGAGGAATCTTTATAGACTCTGGGTGAAACACCAGTGAGGGGAGGTAAAGAATGCTTATCTGACATTGATGAGATAATGGACTTGAGGGAGGTCATGGATGCCAGCTCGTAGTAAGTCAACTGATCAATGGTAACGATCTTCCTTCATGGGGGAAGCACATCTTGCGGAAAAACGTAGATGTGACAACTGACATGACATATGTGTAAATATGACCTAAGAGAATGTTGTAATCCAAAGGGGTATTAATGACTTCAATGTCGACATTGACAGTCTTTCCCACAAGGGTCACTGGACAGTTGCAGTACATGCCAAGAGGTTGGGAGGAGTGTCCATCCTAAGCATGCAAATTTATGGTGGAGGGGGACAAATCATACGACTTAAGTTGTTTCCAAATAGTAGTGGACATCACACAGGTGGATGCACATTCATCAATAATGCATCGGGAGATGATGACATTACGGTTTCGGACTGGTATCTCAAAAGCAACGGATGAAGGCCATGGGGGATGTTATGATTTATCAACAGGGAAGACAATCAAAACATTGTCATAAGGATATACTGCACCCAAGGCAGTTAGTAGAGCTTTCTTTTCAGATGGGCATGACTGGAGTACTTCTAGCATCGATATGGCGACAGGTGATTGCACTAAGTTATCTAATATACTATATGTATGGGAAACTCAGTTAGAGGTCGCATTACGATGTAATGTTACCTTATGGATATTGCGAATGGACTCAATTTTAGGTTGATGGGTCTATAATGGACCATTTGGTGTCATAAGAGGCTCAACAGATGCTTTGGTTTTGGACTCAGTGGCGAACGAAATCGATGGCTTGTCATATTGATGCGAGCAAGTTTGTAGGTTGATATCGGAGGGATTAACCTCATTAGAATTAATCATAAAGATCTGGTAGTCACCAATACCAAAAGGTTGGGGGGGATGGGCTACTTGAATTGGTTGAGGTTGAGCAGCAACAAATCCTTGCTGAGGGAAAGGATTTGTGAGCATTTCCGGTTGAGATGGCGTAGGATTCTAAGGCAATTGTTGACCTCTAGAAGCTACCTGAGCTTCCCAAATTTGGCACATCTGGGGTAAGTGAGGACACTCATGTGTATAATGGCCATGAACACCACAACATGCGCAATTCTTGTTCGTATGAATAACCTTGTTCTTCTTGGGCTGGCTGCCATGTTTCTGGTTGTTTGTGTTAGGCTGGTTCCCCTAGGGTTCACTAGGTTGATTACCTTGATAACCTTGTTACCTTTCCCATTATTCTTTTTCTTCAAATTTTGGGGATTGGTCACACTCTACTGTGAAAACACTTGAACCAGAGGGGCTAGAGCACTCGACTGTTCATAAGGAAGAGCAACAGTTTGGTAGATAGGTTCGGGCCCTGAAGAAATTTTGCTAGAAAGAGGGGCATAAGTGTTAGACGAATTGGTGCCCCCCTGCAGATAGCAATAACTTTGATGAGTATATGGCAAAGGGTATGAAAGGGTTCCAATTATACCATTGATAGCATGAGATTCCCCTGATGCATTGGCACTTCCAGGACGAGGGAGGTTTGGAATGACAGTATAGACATAACCAGATTGTGCATAAATCGGCTCATATCTTAGAGCGGTTTGGAGATCTTCTTCCCCGGTTCGAGGAAAATGGGACACGACGTCTTTTCCAATGGGATATAAAAGGCTCCTAAGAAACCAATCTAGATAGACATGGTCTTCGAAGGGTGGGGCACGACATGTGCTCCTCCTTCACTGCCACTCTTGAACATGGTCAGAAAGGTGAGTGGTGGAGGACTAATGGAATGAGGTCAATAGCTCCGTACCAGTGTTGTACTGGAGAGATAACTTGAAATATGAGAGGAACACTTTAGCAAGCATCACAAAAATGGAATGAGATGTGGCGAGATGATCTACATACCATTTTGCAACGTCTCCAATGAGCATGCATTGGAATAGCTGAAGATGAATTGAGTCATTGGTAGTGGAGTTGGACAAACACCACATGTGGAAGGGTCAAACATGGTTGGTAGGATCTTATCCAGCATTACCTTCAAACTTTTGGATGTCCAACGGAAGTTTAGTCAGCATACAAGGCCAACCAACATCATGGTGTATGGGGTCATTTATCAACTGGTCAAAATTCAATAGACTTAACCCAACCACAAAAGGGAGCATGGGGGCTGTCGGAACGGTTCTTGAGACTGTTCCACTTGATGTGACCACCGGGATAGAATCGGAGCCAACACCAAGTTGGGTTCCTGCACCAGCTGTGGGTCCAGACATGGTGACGATGTGCGGTGAAGGAGGCTTAGAATCAGATGAACTAGAAGAAGAGTTGGTATGGGGACTCAGAGGGCTATGAACTCGAACCCGATGGGGAGGGGTAATATGGCCAATTGGAAACTAGGGGTGAAGGCCTAATAGTCTCCATGACAAACACCTTAGTGGAACAATGGTGGAACGACACACGCGACACAAAAATGGTGAAGGGAGATCAACAATATGCCTTTGTCTCGCTGAGAGGAGATAAATTTATTATCTTAAGTCTTGGCTTGGCGGTGTAAACTAAGAGACCTTCACTTAAGGTGTGCTTGTGTGTGTAAGTGTATTTATTGATTAATCCCATATCGTATTTGTAAAAAAGGAAAAAATATTGTTGAAAATAAACTGAAATTAACAACAGAAAATGAACAACAAAACAATTAACTAACCCCACCCAAACTGGGTTTGTAAACACTATCCTGGTTGGTGGCTAAATTGACGAAAAATACAATAAAAAGGTCAAGAGATCTAATTTTCAGTGCGACTTGGATTAAGTGACACTAGGCTGTTGGAAAGTGGTGCAACAACAACAAAAAACTAGCGAGGAAGATCACTGCAAAAATATAGCGAGATGGGTGAAACACCTAGGGAAACCGATGGGACCCTAAGGCCAATGACCAAACAAGTTGTAATATGAAACTATGGATGGTGACAACCTATATTTATAGATATGAAACAGAAGGGTACAAATCTGGAAAATATGGCTGAAAGCGCTGCAAGAACTCAGACTACTCACTTAGCTAAACTCCTCTTATAAAGGTGGAAGCATACTAGAAGCCCTAGGGGGGGATAAATTCCACTTCGACGAGTAAATCAAAGTGGATCAAGGCCTAAGTGGGATGAAACAGAGGTCAAACAACCCAACATACAACTCTCTACAAAACCCAGAAACAGATATGAGAAAAACATGGAAACCAAAAAATTGCAGGTACTGACCTGTTTTTCAGGTGGGAGCGCACTTTTTGAGCTAAAATTTGTGATTTCTAGTCTATGGATCTTCGTCAGAAAATCTAAAAAAAAATCGTCGCCTTTGTCGTAGCTGGTTCATGTGACCTGAAGAAAAGACCAAAAAGCTTGCATAAGTTAGAAATTTAATAGATCTATGTTTAAAAAGCTAGGAAACATTAAGAGACTTGAAAAAAGAAGGAACCCTAAGCTAAAAATCGAAGGTCACCCAAGTTTCTGGATTTGAAGTATAAAGCAGCAGAGTCACCAATTTGTTGTGATTGGCAACAATACGAAAATCCCCAGTGGAGTTGCCAATTTTGTTGTAGTTTTTTCTTCTCAAAGATGTATGAAAAGAACCCACTTAAGACTGTGGATGAAAAACAGTCTCAATAATATAAATGGCTGCTAAACATTGTATATCTGCAACAACTGATAGAAACAAAACCTGTCAAATCTCTGATCTATGCCACAATCATAGTTAAAAAACAAAAAGAAAGAGTAATAACTTCAATCGTCCAATGGAAACTAGATATACAAAGAAACATTTTATTATAACACCTGTGAAGGGAACAAATATATGTTACTAGTCCCCCTCTATGGGATGGGTTTTTGGCTATCCTCAAACGTCTTTAGCTTGTGTAAAGTCTCTCTCCTCTATAATGTATAAACCTAGCAAAAGTATGGTGTGCAACAATGAAAATAATTAGAATTACAACAATGAGTGGAGCAATGAAAATAATCAAAAGTGAATAATGAATGGAAAACCCTTCTATTTATAACAAAATATTGAGTTATCCTCGAATAATGAGCAATAATAAAATATTATTAACCCCATTCTTGGAATAACCACTTGGAATATTTTATTATATTTGGTTAGGAGGGAAAAAGTATTTAAACTTTTATTTAGAAATAATAAATAAATAAATTGATTTATTTATCATCTCAAGGAATTGGTTAAGGAATAATAAATAAATTAGGATTTATTTAATTATTCCTAAGGGATTTAGTCAAAGTTGACAAAGAATAATAATTAATTATTCTCAGAGAAAAATAAGATAATTAATGATTTATCTTTTATTATTCATAATTGGGTCAAATATGACAAAGAATAATAATTGAACAATGGTTTAATTAATTATTCTTGGAAGAAAATAAAATAAATAGTGATTTATTTAATTATTCTTCATGGGTTTAACTATAAATTACTTAACAAAGGTGGTTTATTAAGTAATTTCTCATAGTGAAAGCAATTTTACTATGGTAAAATCGGCTTTACATGGTGTACTTCGATCCATCCAGTAAATTAGGCTAGATGATCAATTTTTTGGTGATAACACATGAAGATTTAAATGAATCATTACGTTATCATTAAGTTATTATACCTACACAAATATATATTAAGTTTGAAGGTTGTGTTGAAACATATAAGTGATTTTTTTTTTCCTTTTAAGTAATTGTATATTGTTTGGTGATCACTACGTTCATGGAATATTTGTATCAAGTAGAGATTCACCTGAAGGGATTACTTCCTACTGACTCAACTATGGAGCTTTACCCCGAGGGTGTTGAGAAAAAAGTTATTATACCTACACAAATATATATTAAGTTTGAAGGTTGTGTTGAAACATATAGGTGATTTTTTTTTTCCTTTTAAGTAATTGTATATTGTTTGGTGATCACTACGTTCATGGAATATTTGTATCAAGTAGAGATTCCCCTGAAGGGATTACTTCCTACTGACTCAACTATGGAGCTTTACCCTGAGGGTGTTGAGAAAAATGAACCTGTGACCTCTTAATATTAAAGGTGCTTTAACGACGGGGACTCAACCAATTGAGCTAACCCTTGGGGCTTCTTCTATTTTTTTTTGTGGTTCACGGACCCATGTAGGTGACCATTACATCCACAAAATATTTTTACTAGGAAAATCCACCTGAAGGGATCACTTTCTGTCGGCTCAAACACAAAGCTTAACCCCAAGAGTGTCAAGAGAATTGAACTCATGACCTCTCAATAGTAAATATGCTTTAATGATGGGGACTTGACCAATTGAGTTAACCCTTGAGGCTTGGCCTTTAAAGTAATTAATACTAAATTCATAAGATATAATTGTTGTACATTTTTTATGAAGAAGAAATATATATCAAAAAGGTTTTTCCATTGCCTAAGTTATAACTATCTTATTCATTTTCATTTTCCATCGTCACTTATATTTTTATAATGATATTTGAGTTTTCCATCCTTCTAACATTTTGGAAGAAGAAACACTTTGTATAATGGCGAGCATTGAAAACTTCCTTCTTGCATTGTGTACTTCTCCAAAATAACACACCATAATGACCGAAAGTGATTCTTTAATAGTGCAGACCTTGATCAAACATGTTATTTTCTCATCTACTGAAAAAGCACATATTACCTCCCATGAACTAAAAATCCATACCTTTGAGTGCAATACGACCATTTAATTGAATTATGCTTGGTTGAATAACATCAGTGAAAGTTGTCTCCATTTGATAGAAAGTGATATGATCCTTATAAGATTCATCCTCATAATGAAATGATCTAAATGATAAGTTTCATTCTCGTAATGAAATTTAAGAACATCTAGAGTATACATATCTTCATCCATAGGATGTTGATTTCCATGATCAATTGTAAGTTCTAAATTACATGGTGAAACACTAAAATTGTTGTTTAAATTATGAAGAGTTTGATCATGTAATTGAGTGAAGCATGATAAAGAATAGTAACTTCTAAGGCTATAAAATTGCATCTGAGAATAAAAACATACAATAAATATGATATCTTGTTCTCTATCTATGTTCCTTAAGGTTCAACAAATGTTCCAATATGTTGTTATTATTTTAAGATGTGAGTTCACTTATTTGGCTTTTCTCATATACTTTCCTCCCAAATTTTTATGATGATTATTTTTTGTTTTCATATATTTATGGATGTGATTGATTAGTAGAAAGTTTTATGCACACTCATCATTTCTAAGTTTAGCAATACCTATAAAAATTTATTTGTCAATGATAAAACGATTACCACATATATCTAAGACATGAAAGTCTACTTTGTAATATAGCCATTTATACCTTCATTTGCATGACTAAAATTCAAAAAAATTGGGATTTGTATAGCATTTGATGCTAAAAAAAAAAACACTTGAACCTTCTTGAATTTCTTTTATTGTTTCTCTTTTCATTTGAATTCAACTTCCAAGATGTGTGCCAAATACAAGCAACTAAGTTGAAATCATTCCATTACCACCCTACCACTCTATTGGGCTTAGCCCAATTTCCCTATGCCATATGGATCTCCTTCTATATCACTTGTGAAACTAGCATTTCTAGTTTTTCTCTTATTGAAACCACAACCTATGACAAGCGATAGTAATGGAGCTGAACAAGTGTAAAATAAAAGAAAATATTTTGAAACATAAAATTATACAAACACAAATCTAAGAAAATACATATTTTTTAAGCCAATGATGTGGGAAATCCCACTCATGAGTATTGTTTAATACCAAAGTGGGAAAAACTATTTAATAACAAAGTGGGAAAAACTATCTTTAATTGATTTTCATTCGGAAAGAACAAGTTTTTATAGTTTTACATCAAGAATTTTCACTCAAAAATCAAGAGAGAAAATCTCAAAAGGATCCTACAAATTGACAACTAAGCATGATAAAAAAACATTGTTATCGATACGATTCCAATTACTCCATGGTAATAGAAAACCAATGTTTCATCATGCCAAACCATAATAATATCTATATGACAATAATAATGTCATATGCAAAAAACATATGCTAAGAACTAATAAATAGAATACCTATCATTCTTCCTAGTAACAAAATAATTTTCCTTTAACGCTTTTAAGAGAGAAGGAATGTAGAAGTTCCCTCTGTAGATCAACAGATTATGAAATATAGTAAAACACAATACACGATCTACTTCTACAACACTTTGCGGAAGCTTAATCAATTTGAGCACAATCAATGAGAACACATATAACTGAGAATGAGAAATCAATCACACATAATCATAGAAGATATAACCCGGGGAAAGCCTCAGCCTAAAATCCCAACTCTGTATTATCATACAAGTGGAAAATAGTCGTAGAATTACACAAAGCCTTAGCTTGGAGGCCAACTAGCTCTTAGTATAATCCCTCTTTTGCTCATAGACAGTCAAAGGCCTCTCACAAACCTTCTCCTCTACCCTCCAAGCCTCCTATTTCCTTGTGCAATTTTTCTTGGGGTCCAATGCTTCCACACATATGAATTCCCACCTCACACTGCTCACTTGGCTCAGTAGTAACTGCGCAATCCTGAAGGAGATAAATCCTTCTGCATAGATGAGTTTCTTTTATAGGAAAAATCCATCTAACTGATAGTACACTGTCCCTCCTATGATCTCAATTGGGTCTCTGTCTGAACTGACATGCATGAGTTATTTATGAGAGAATACTCAGTTATCTAACATGTGGTAGTTACATGCATGCAAGCATTAACTAACTGAGCTCACAATTAATTCAACAAACTGTTTGAATTAATCTAATTGGACTTGACTCAGTTAACTGAGCCAACTAATTACAACTCATCCTTATCTCTTTAACTGATGGATAAATTCCTCAATTAATGGAGAAACTGTTGCATGTCCCCACATAGACTTCATGTTTTATTTTCCTTAACTAATTAACTCAAGATGAATTAATTAATTATTTTACAAACTGCTACTAAGATCAAATTCGAATTTTACTTCACTATTTTAGTTCAGGGACTAACTAAAATAAGAATCTATCCCGAACTGCTAAAAATAACAATGTTATTTTTATCACTTCCATTTTTCATTCCTTGTTGCTTAGTCGAGCATTGGTACCCAAACTACTATTTATAACAGTGTTATTTTTATCACTTCTATTTTTAGCATTTCTTGTTGCCATTTTCAACACTCCCTCTCAACAAGAAAGGCTTCAACTTGAACCCGATCCTGAACCTTTGGAATGTTGTGCATGCAACACTTCTTCCAAGCGTGGACGCTCCAACAACTCTAGAAACAAAAAACTCCCAACTGACCTTCTTTTTGGGCTAGAAACATCCTCTGATGCTGAAGCTCCATCTGTCGCTGACAAGTGCTCTCTCTTTGACCTATGAGCTGCTGCAACATCTCCATGCATCTCGTACCGTTTCACACCCCTCTGTGCCATCCTGCAATGGTGCAACACTCCTATGCCTCTCGCATTGCTACAACCTACTAGCTTTACACAGTCTTGGGACTCCTGTGCTGTAGCTCTCTCTCCCACTCCATTCACATCTGTCTCTACGCACTCATCCAATCCTGCTACTCTTCATTGTGGCTCCTGTAGCAAAGTCGAATCAAAGGGGTTGGGTACCTCAAGGATCCTGCCCTTATTCTAGCCTTCTTGGGACGGTCACTCCACATCACCCCACCTCCCACCTGGAGGTATGGCTGCATGTGATCCCTTTTCCCACATGGCTCGAAATTCCCCCTACTGGAGGTCTCTGAATGAGTGGATGTCTCCACTCAATCTTCGCTCAAATTCTCTAATTGGGGCTACTCCATAACCTCCTGAAGTTGCTTCACCAACTGTGGCTCCTCCATAATTGTCTGAGACTTCTTCAGGCATTGCATGTTTAGAGGTAGAGTACGCTCCCTCTCATCCCCCATGTATCTGCAAGTTGCCTTGCTCCTCAAAGCTTTGCATGCATCTTGAACCTCAAGAGAATACAAGTTCTTGACCCGTGAACTGATCTGCTTCACCTGTCTCATGATGATGTGTCTAAGGAAAACCTTTCCCTTACTGAAGACTACATCATAGCCTCTGTCTTCCAGCATTGCAATCAACACCAAATTTCTCTTCATTCCTGGTACATACTTGACATCGGTCAAGGTAATGCGAGCTCCATGCTCCCTCTGAAAAACAACTGTGCCTACACCTGAGACACTATACTTTTCATCATTACCCATCTCTATGAGTATCTGGAGATCTTTCTTCTCCAAAGTATTGAACAAAATCTTGTTGCCGATCATGTGGAAACAAGCTCCACTGTCAAGAAACCAACCACTTCCCACCATGGATGAAACCATGCATGCGAAAAGTGTGAAATCCAACTAGAACTATGAGGCCAGTGCCTCACCTTCTGATCCTTCCACGGATCCCTTCTTGGATTTCCTTAGTGGACAATTTATAGCAAAATGGCCCACCTCATGATAATGAAAGCATCACACTTTTGATTTGTCAAACTTCTTCCCACCATGGGAAGAACTCGTATTGGAATGAGAATCCTTCTCCTTCCCTTTCTTTGCCTTACTCGCTAAGGCACAATTTTCTTCATCCTCCTTGGATGAAGAATATCCACATCTAGTGCTTCTTCTTATATCCTCCTGCATCAGATCTAACCAAAGTCGTTCCCAATCTGGTAATTTTTCTCTTCCATTAACCAAGTCTTGGTAGCTAGGCCAGCTCTTAGGAAGACTTAGGAGTGCAAGAATCACCATGTCATCATCAGCGGTCGTGATCCCTACACTTCCAAGCTCATCCCTGTAGGTGGTGAGCTTGTTAAGATATGTAGATATCATGTCTCACTTTTCACACTTGATATTACGAAGCTTTTCTTTTAGCACCAGCTTCCTCTGATTGTTGTTGTTTTGATATAAATATTTCAATTTTTTCCACATTGAAAATAGTGTCTCCTTCCCATGGAGGCTCGAGACAATGTGGTCTCAAACTCCTTCCAAGAGGATTCTCATTGCTCTAGCCACACATTTCTTCCATTTCGCCAATTGAGTAGCATCAGTCAGCTTGGGGACTTCTTGATCAATGAAGTCCTTTAGACTATTATCCTCTAATACTGCCTCCATGCGATCCTTCCAAGCTATATAATTCAAGCTGCCATCAAGGGCATACTTGAGTCTTAAACCACTGAATGTCATAGGTGAAATAGAGATGTGATAAGAACTCAATTTCTATATTCAAGAACCAAACTTCGAACTTCTCCTTCTTGTATACTGTTCTTTGCCTTGATCACCTTTCCTCTGATACCATGTAGAAATTCCCACTATAGATCAACAGATTATGCAATATACTAAAAAACAATACAAGATCTACTTCTACAACACTTTGCGGAAGCTTAATCAATTTGAGCACGACCAATGAAAACACATATATCTGAGAATGAGAAATCAATCACACATAATCACATAAGATATAACCCAGGGAAAGCCTTAGCCTAAAACCCCAACTCTGTATTATCATACAAGTGGAAAATGGTCACAGAATTACACAATGCCTTAGCTTGGAAGCAAACCATCTCTCAGTATAATCCCTCTGCTGCTCATAGACAGTCAAAGGCCTTTCACAAACCTTCTCCTCTACCCTCCAAGCCTCTTATTTCCTTGCGCAGATTTTCTTGGGGTCCAGTGCTTCCACACATGTGAATTCCCACCTCACACTGCTCACTTGGCCCAATAGTAACTGCGCAATCTTGAAGGAGATAAATCCTTTTGCATAGACAAGTTTCCTTTATAGGAAAAATCCATCTAACTAATAGTACATTGTCCCTCCTCTGATCCCAACTGGGTCTCTATTTGAACTGACATGCATGAGTTATTTATGAGAGAATACTCAGTTATCTGAAGTGCAGTAGTTACATGCATGCAAGCATTAACTAACCGAACTCACAATTAATTCAACAAACTGTTTGAATTAATCTAACTGGACTTGACTCAGTTAACTGAGCCAACTAATTACAACTCAATATTACAACTCATCCTTATCTCTTTAACTGATGGATAAATTCCTCAATTAATGGAGAAAGTATTGCATGTTGCCACATAGACTTCATGTTTGATTTTCCTTAAATAATTAACTCAAGATGAATTAATTAATTATTTTACAAACAACTTTTAAGATCAAATTCAGATTTTACTTCACTATTTTAGTTCGGGGACTAACTAAAATAAGAATCTATCCCGAGATGCTAAAAATAGCAATTCTATTTTTATCACTTCCATTTTTCATTCCTTGTTGCTCAGTCGAGCACTGGTACCCGAACTGCTATTTATAGCAATGTTATTTTTAGCACTTCTATTTTTAGCATTTTTTGTTGCCATTTTCAACAAGGAAAGCATTGTTCCATATGATGTTGAGAAATCCAATGAGACCAATGTAAAAGATGACTTTCTTATCAACAAGGTAGGAAGTGGTGGATCCTTGATGAGTTTGGTAAGTATTCATGTCAAAATTTTGATCTATAATAAGTAGAAGCTAAAATTTTGGAATAATTTGAAAGATGATTGATCTGAATATCTATTTCCAACATCAACTTATGATATGGTTTGAGAAAATGAGCTTGACAACATCATGATTTACCAAATTGAGTATCAATGTGGAAAGAATTATTAAACACTTGGTAAACGATTTAGTGGGGGGCATATTGAATGATTTTAACCTTACTATATGCCTTGTACAAAAATTGATGTTTGTCCAAATGCACTGACACAATTTGTCACTATTGTGAAAATGGTGCAATACATGATGTTGACTCATGAGTTTTTGTTTTCTTTATTGAGTCTTTTGAAGAATCTATATGACTTCAACTTGGAGGAATTATATGTGCTAAGCAAAAGTATATGCATTATTGTGTTCTTTGAAAGATTTGATGTATTTGCAAAAGGAAAAAAATAAGGGAAACTCATAAGGAGCTAAAGGTTAAAAACAAGATAGACCTAAAAATGAGAGTGACTTATGGAGGAGTGAATTGCTCAGTTATATGCATTCTTATTGTGGGTAAATATGCATTCTCAATGTGGTTAATACTCAAATACCACTTAGCTAGAGAAGTGTGATGATGGATGTGAAGACTTTTCATTAAAGTGCAATTAACCACTTCAATTTGACCATTAGTCTGTTAATGAAAGGTAGCGGTAAAATAAAGAGAAGTTCCTAGTATTTTCCAAATGGAATGTAAAAATGGGCCTATACAATGTGGTTCATGATTAGACATGATACTAGTGGGAAGATCAAAATATCTCCAAAAAAGGTCAAAGAATAGATGGGCTAATTAACTAGCAGAACTAGTCTTGTGATAAGGAATAATCTTAGCCATTTTACTAAATCTATCAACAACCACAATAATGTGATCACGGAAGTGAAAATTTATGGGAAATCCACTATCAAGGTCCATGGAAATGATTTCCAAAGGGTGGGTATGGATGGGTAAAGGGAAGCTCAAACCAAGATTTTTATTAGTTGGTTTGGAGTAGCAAAACAATTACACAATACCACAAAAAATGAAGAATATCCCTCTACATGTGACATATTTAGAAGAATTATATATGATGAACATTCTTTTGCTTGGAAAGAGAACACTATAAAGAGTAGAATGTGCATCTTTGGTTAAAGAGGAGTGATGTTTATGGGCTGCACATAACTTTCCAAACTTGTACAATAACCCCTCCTTGATCTGAAAATATTGCAAAGAAACTATATTTTAAGATGTCAAAAATTGGAGACACTTATAAATGAGCCCAAAATATGAATCATCTAGACACTGTGAAGCCTAAGTCTAAAAATCCACATTTTAAGTTGTGACAATATTCAAGCAATGAAAGGAAGGTGGTTGGATCTAGAAATCAGCCACCATATTTGTGCTTCCTTTTTTATACTCAACCAATGCAATTATTGAAAAAATCATGATTCCATTTCATATGTTGAGCTTCTTCAACATTTTTTCAGGATTTAAGAAATTACAAAGGAAAATGATTAGAATGAATAATAATTTCTTTTTACATTAGAAAATGTCTATAATATTTGATAGCTCAGAGTAATTCATATACATATTTTTCACAAATGAATAGTTTCTTTTATATTCTCATGAAACCATTGGATGCCCATTTTAAATTTAAATTTATTTAAGTGCAAATTGTAAAACATTAGACTTAATTTCAAAAGGTTGTGAGAGATCAAACAAAACATGTACAAGTGTAGAACACAACTTTTCTTTCAAAGAATTGAAAGAATGAGAGTGATCTTATGTCCATTTGAAAATAAAATTATTATTTGTAAAAAGACATAAATTGAAGGAAATTTATGAAAACTAGAGATAAATTTATGATAAAAGTTGGAAAGGCCAAGATAGATCCTTAACTCTATGAGATTATAAGGAATAGGCCAATTATAGAAAGCTTCAAACTTAGCAAAAACCACCTTTATTCCACATGCATCAGTGATGAAACATAGATAGGAGATTTATTTTTTAACATTGATTGACTCAATTTCTTAATTCACTATAAACATAACCATTCTCAAGAATTTTCTTTAGGTTCAATTCTAGATGTAGGTTCCAACTCTTCTCCTTCGTGTAAGAATCAATCTTATAGTAGTTGTTGTCCTTGATGGGATATTTTCTTTGGTGTGTTGTGGATTTTTTTTTGTCCTTCCCACATCCTTCGAATCTTCCTGGTGTTCCTTTTTCTTTGAACCACTTGACTACCCTTTCCTCTGGCCTATGTTTTCCAGGTATTGTTCCTATATGCAAGCCTCATCGACAATTTTAGGTTTGAATGACATCACTTGTTTCCACAGATGGCTATGTAGTCCCCCTAGATACTCGAGGAGTACGTTTGGGTTCTTGGAAGAGATACTCAACATTATTTCCAACTTATTGAATTTTGTGGTGTACTCCTATACATTATGCCCCTATCTCTAGCTAAAGTAATGCCACCAAATCCATTGTTATTATACCTACATAATATAGTAGAATTGGGACTTTAAAAAAGCTTTAAAATCCTCCCACTTATTCATTGGAGGATCCCCCTCTAGCCTTAAAGTTTCTACATGGCTTTCCCACTAGTCTCAAATGGGTAAATGAAATTTTATGTTCCTCTTATATGTAGTGAATAGTAAAATAAACCTCTACTTGGTACAACTGATGATTTAATATCTCACCTTAATATGACTTGATGTCAGCCTTCACTTCCATATTGAATAGGGATTGTGAATGGTTCATGACAATTGACTATGCTTTTCCTTTTTGGGTTCCTTCTTAGTCTCCTTCTCTAGTTCTTCCCGACCCCTTGATTTTCCCTCTAATATAACCTTTAAGTTGGAACCTTGAGTTCTCCAACTCTAAGTTTGTTTTTCAGAGCCATAATAAGTAGCTTCATATTATGATTGATATATGTGGCCTACTTTTCCATCCTTGGGAATCTCTCCTCTGCCAAATATCGAGGGTTATTCAAAATAGAGTCTTTAGCCATGGTTGGGCTTTTACGAATTTACACTTAGATCGATTGGGATCCCCTACAAATTCCCAAAAAATACCCAAAGACATCTACATTGATATCAATACAATCTATAAACTGTCATGGATATTCCAATGGACACTTTATCACAATAGATTCGATAAAAATAGGTTGAATATGAAATCTATGAGGGTTAATTTTCCTTAAATTTTTAGATTTATTAATTTGCTATTTTATCTTCTTATACATGTAATAGATTAAATTTAGAAAATAGATAACATTAAAAAACAAATAAACACCAATCACAATGAACACCAAGATATGACCTAGGAAACTCTTTTAGGAGAAAACCCAACTAGAAGGTGAGGTTTCTCTCCTTTGTTTTTCACTAAATGGAAATGATGAAAACAAAAAGGCGTGAGTATTATACCCAATGGGTTGCTACAAAATACAAACCCTCTCTATCCCATCCCTCTCTTTAAGAAATCTTAGCTACTCTACTCTAGTATGGAACAAAATGAACTCAAATAGAATGGAACCCATTTTCATCTTAGTGGCTTCGTTATAGCATAACTTGATAGCCAATTAGGGGTTAAATTTGACCCATTCAACCCTTAATATGAGTTATAAGTTGACCCTTCTAGATTCTTCTTCATAGGGATTACGTGGCTAGACAATTTTCCATGAACAACGGGGGTTGCAATGGCATCCTCTCAAATTATGGTGGTTAATCATGATAGGTCAACTTCTAGGAGGCATAAATTTTGTGTATGAACTCCAATTGACGAGATTCTTGCATCATTGGAAAAGTATTCAAGTGTAGAATAGGGCCAAGGGGTATTGCTAAATTGGCTATGTTTTACCCCCAAAAAATGCCATTTAAGGCAACAACCTAGCCCTAGAAGGTTTTTGACCCCAATTCCACAAATTGGACCTCACCACTAAAAATGCTCATATAAGTTGCCTTCTCCAATTTTTCCACATTGAAAGCATCGATACAGATGAAAAATAATATAACGATCGAATCTAGATCATGGGAGGATTGCGATAACAAAAAAAAGTTACATGAGCTAGAACTGTTAAGGTAGGTGGCATAGGCTAGTGGTGGACATCAATTTCAAAATATTTCAAAAGAAAGAGTTTGACTTGGGATTGGTATTCAACATATCTCCAAAGGAGTGCCACAAACAATAAAAAAAAGAGACAAACCATCTATGTGAGAGAAATATAT
The DNA here is from genome assembly GCA_000404065.3 of Pinus taeda. Taxonomy (NCBI): domain Eukaryota; kingdom Viridiplantae; phylum Streptophyta; class Pinopsida; order Pinales; family Pinaceae; genus Pinus; species Pinus taeda. The sequence goes on from APFE031532315.1 coordinate 152,461, forward strand.
CACAATATTTGTGAGAGAAAAAAATCAAACTAAGAGATTTATCATAGGATTTATGAGAGATACTTGATCATGTGCAATTGCAAAGAAAACATGTCCTGAAATATATTTTATGAATTCAATATTGAGATCCAATTCGAAATTCACAATGGGAAATATCTCTTACAAAATAAATCATCCAATACAATAGGGACCTTGGCATGAATTGGTTGTGGAAATGATCTAGATCCAATTAAAAAGATCAAATTCCAAATCCTCATAAGTAATATAATAAGTAAATTCATGGAGAATAACAATAAAGATTGCACCTCAAAACAACTTAGAATATTTTTAGGAAGTTGAAAATTGGTAAAATCAAACCAAAACTCAAATTGAATATGAAAGAGAAACAAAGAGAAAATACCCAAACTTGCAACTAGATCGAAAGGATATGGCACGAATGATATGGGAAATGTCACTCATGATTTTAACACCTAAGTTCGACAACCAATATTTGACTAATTTTTGTATTAGGCCTAGTATAATATTTTATGATTTTGCATCTAGAAAACCCACTCAACAAATTAAGAGAGAAAATCTCAATAATATCCTAAAAATAACAACTAAGCATAATAACAAAGGTAGTTAGAGATGTGATCTCAACTACTCCATGAGAATAAGAAATAAAATGCTTCATAAGGCCAAACCATTATAATACCTTATTACAACAATACAATGTGACATTCAAAATACATGTGTTAAGAACTAAAAAGTAAAATCCCTATCAATCAAAAAGTCATGTAACAATATAAGCCATGATTGTTGATTTACAAAAATAACACATGTATCCAAGAATGTACAATAAATTAGATTGTCATCATATGTCATCCTCGAAGGGAGAAATGCTTGCAAAAGTAATATTTTAAAAGAGATAGAGATAGGTACTATAGGAAACACCTCCAAATGACGGTAATGCAAGATCTAAAAATTTGACAACTCACAAGGTTTTGTTAACAATTAATGAAATGGAAAACTTGAATTCTTTTGATTGGATCAAAGAACACCTCTATGATGGGCCTCTTTAGAGATCAATGATAGGTTAGTCAAATATAAGGTAGTCAAGGCTAGATTTCTTCAAGATACTTCTTGGTATAAGGTATGCCTTTTGAACTAATGAAAAATGCATAAGAATGATATATTTGAATGTATCCAACTAGTCTTATTGGTCATTGGTGCTATTTTAATCTTATATCTTATGACTAGAGATATTAGAAATGTTGGGAAGAATAGGGTTGCATAAGTGGGACATTCAAATTTGTTTTTGTAAGTTTAAGAGATATGAAGTTTTCCAATATTTTAAAACAATTTTTGGAAGGAAACATCATAAATAAGGTGAAAAAATAGCACAAGATTGGGTTATTCAAATTAAGAAGCATAGGAAGGTGGATTAAGTGTATTTTATGGTGGTATAATATCTAGTGTTGCGGGCTACAAATTGTAGGTTTTTAGAGTTAAGTGTGTGAACAAGGTCTGCATAAATGGGACTTGCAGATTTCTATTATCTGTAGTATTAAGAGAGAGGAAGTCTCCCAAAACTATAAATAGTTCTTGGAAGAAAACATCGAAAGTGAGTTGAAAGAAGAGCATAGGGTCAATTTCTTCAAATGCAGATGTGCAGGAAGGTGGATTAAATGTAGTATTTAGTGGTGCAACATTTGGTGTTGTTGGTTGCAAGACATATGTTCTCAAAGTTAAGAGTGTGACCATTGCATCTACTTTCAGAACCAATAGAACTAGTATTATCTATAGAATATAAAAAGGAGTAATTTATAGTGTTCATATTATTGTCTTCATCATGATCTTAGGGCTCAAAACACATAAGCACAAAACAGACCTCCTGCTGGTTCCATGGCTTCTATGTGCAATTAAGAGGGTGGTTGGAGGGTAGATAATTTTGAATTTGGTTTATTATGGCCCTTAAATATTGGTTAGAAGCTTGGCATTGTCATTGGACCTTCACAAGGTGATGACAAGACTAATAGTAGTTCTCAAATTGAGTGAACAAGAGTAGAATTTAAGTCGAGAGCTGATAGAATTCATTAGAATAAAGCCTTGAGAAGGAAAAACATAAAGGCATATTTTTTCATAGATCTGATGCTTTGTCCTCTTTGCACTTTACTGAATCATTCCATCCAATCAACAGTGAGGGTGTCAGAATTCCAACCGTTAGAAAGAGCCTATGATATTGGGAAGCGAAAAATAAAAACCAAATGGACATTCCTCAAGGAATGTCATAGGCGAGGTCCATAATTTTGATAACCAACGACATATCTGGTGCAAAAATTTGTTTCCCTGATTGGTGGAAGTTTAATATTAGTAATGGGGCAAGTGGGTATGCTAGATCACATACCTTTCTAGATTTCTAGTTGTGTTTTTTTGACTGGTGAATTAACAAAATACGTTTGGTTGTAATACCCTCCTCCCATATCTACACAAGCAACCAGCCAATCGAGGTAAACATGCGACGATAGGCCACTATGGATAAGATTCCACCTCCTTTGTGAATTTAAGGAAATGGAATTGAAAATCAATAAACTGAACAAGATCATAACCATAACCCCATTAGCCATGGCAGGCATTTCATCAAACATATCATCGATATGTAATCTACATGTGTAAATAACATAATTAAGTGTAGGGATATCATACTTATCTGATAATCACTATGAACCATTTTTCCCTCATTCCATTTTCTACATTATCCTCCATTAAGTCATAGACACATTATCCATTCATATACAAGTAAAAACATGCTGAGAGCCATACATAACTACTATCATAAAATGTGCATATAACCAACATAATAGGAGCAAGAATACAATAAACATATCAGCCATCAAACCCATAAATACATTAGTAAATTTACACATGAAAATCAAGGTAATGTATTTCTCATTAATGAATGCAATGAACCAACCAGAGATGGGACTACCACGTTCCACCCGACCATAGAATGGTTGAGCCAAATCTCTCTTTAGTCATTCACCCCCATGCCATATTCCAAGCATGAATGTGGTATCTCATAGAACACATCATTCAAAACTCATATAGGGATTCCAGATTCCATCCACCTCAACCCATCAAATAGTGATTCCTCCTCACGGACATACATCACCAAAACACCATCATCAGATTGGTCTCCATCCAAGCCTTCCAGGGATTCCAGATCGTTTGTCCAACCAAGGCTTCCAGAACTAGTAACTCAACCCACAACTTATATAGGGATTCCAAAGCATTTGTCCAACCAAGACTTCTAGGACTAGTAACTCAACCCACCAAGGGCTTCCAGAGCGTTTTTCCAACTAGGGATTCCAGGACTAGTAACTCAACCCAAGATGTTATAGGGATTTAAGAGTGTTTGTTCAACTAGGGCTTCCCAGACTAATAACTCAACCCAAGCTAAGGAAACATGAGAACCAACCAAAACAAAACAATGAAAGTAAATCCACAATCACCATGGATATCCAAGAAAGGGAAAGGCTAGGCAATCCACTATCGATATAGGCAATGCTCCATGCCAATGATAGATCACAACCAAGAAACCACATGCATGTGCCATGCATGCCAAAATAGTGAAGAAATCATACATGCAATTCAGTACCTGCAAGAAAATATGATGTAGTTGTTGATGACGATGACTTCTTGTGCTTTCCTGCCCTTCCTTTTCCTTCTTGCTCCAAGAATCCAAGTATGCCACACCCACCAAGAGTGCTCCAAGAAAAATCTAAGTCTCCAAGAGTATGAGAGAGAGAGAGAATAATGAGAGAGCTCTAAAACTAAATTGACAAAAGGTTCACATTGAAAGGAAGAAGCTTTCCAACTGATCCTTAGAATCCCTTTTATGTATGAGGCCTCTATTTTCTTCATTTTCCATTATTTTCCTTCATTTTCCTCATCACATGAAACCTATGACCTTTCACCTCATTTTTCTCCTAATTTCCATTATTTTCATTCATTCTCCTCCTCACATGCAATCTATGACCTTTCACCTCCTTTTTCTCCTAATTTCCATTATTTTCATAAATAAATGTGCCAAAATACCTTTTTGGCTCTTTAATTCCTTATCCTTTTCCTTTGCCAATTTCTTTAACCATAAACAACCAAATGAACGCCCACTAGGATGTCCTTCCCACCATTCAGCTTGGAATACATGTCCCATCATCTGTGGTATTTATATATTTTTACATGAGTTTTTGACCAAGGTTGTTATAGAACCCTCCCTGTTGGGGGAACATCGTCCTTAGTGTTCAATGACACCTATAACCAACAAGGCCACTGAAAACAAAACATACTACCCATGGATCTTTATAACACAACTCTTTGCAATATTTACAATGAATGACTCACTCAAAAGAAAAACATCAAGACAACATGACCAGATAAAAACCATACAATATATTGGAGCTCTATAACACAAATCATTATGATATTTACAATGATATACAAATATACAAATATACACATTTTCTTAACCAAAAAATAAAGGATACAATGCCCGTATCAATAAACAAGGGAATCCAGAGGCTCACACCTCCACCCTTAAAGTAATACCAAGATTCACCTACTTCCCAGGAAGTCCAGAATCCACTGTAAAGTCAAATATGCAGCGAATGTCCAATGTTATAATCGTGTGGCACTTGTCCTCTCAGCGAACAGTTACCAGCTCATTGTTCTAGGGCACACTCCCAATATGCATCTGATTCCATTTGGAAATGCTAATGACCAAGAGAAAATCCATCCTTGACCTTCCCTTCTCTACTACACAGTCTCTCGGGAAATCTGGTTAATCCCTTCTGTGCAGTCAATCACCTTCCAAGTTCTGTTGGCACCCGCATCTCAAGCAGTCCATCCCTTGGTAAGGATTCCTCATATCAGAAGATACAAAAACCAAGGCATATCCTTGCCTCAACACATGATAATGGTCATAGCATGCTCATGGTAATTAATGGACACTATTGGGTACCAATGTCCCATAATGGCCCTCCTCCTAGGTACTTTACTAGCGTGCTGTTGCATGTTCCAATTTCTTTTGTTGTTGCTGCCAATTCTTGTAGTCGATTTTAATCACCCATCCAGGCATTTCCGTGCTTCTTGTACCTGTTATCACTCCAGGAAACTCTCTTAGGTTGCAGCTCGAATATGCCTAGTAACATATAATCTTCAATATTGTTCTCTGAACTATTGGCATATATGATGGTTTGGATCTGTTGGGTTGTGTTATATTATTTCCACGACTAACGTACGTAGTGAACCGGGGGGTTAGAGGGGGGAGGGTAGCCCCCCTCTGCGGGGTTCAGGGCAGCGCCCCGAGAAATTTTTTTTTGGACCCTATATTAGGTTGGGCGAACCTACCTATGGTTTTCGGCGCGATGATTTTCGGTCCATGGTATTGGATGCTTCGGCATGTATAAATATGTATTGTAACATTGAAATGTATATAATGAAAAATCAAGTTGGTAGTCTCGGTTTTGAGATCCAGTGGGAAATCTCTGTGTATATGTGTTATGCTCTCGCATTTTTATTTTCCTTGTGATTTAGAATTCGTATGCAGGTAATTTCTGTACGAGGTTAAAACCTACAGGATCAAGCCAGATAACCATTTCAACTATGTTTTTACTCAAGACATGCATGAACACCCTCATCTTACAAGGCTTTAGACCACTAATGCTCAATAGTTTGTAGATTCAATGAATGGATGGAGAATACTGACCATACCGACAGATGCATATATAAACACATATGAATGGCTAGCTACAGGTAGCAAATGAGAATACTGACTGTATCGGAAGATGCATATATAACCACATATGAATGGCTAGCTACAGGCAGTAAAGAAGCTTGAAAATCTGATTTATCAATGCAGAGATAAGATGACAATTATCTGGCATTAGACACAAAAGAAACATGAACAACCTGTTCAAGTGCAAGCTTAGAGCGGAAGAGAAAATGGACATTGAACATATAACAACAAAAGAATCTTGTATTACTAATGAATGAAGATGAGAAGCTTGAGTAGCAAAGTATCAATAGTCTCCAGAAGTTGAACCCTTGTTACATATTTCTTTTAGCCATTTATAGGCCTTTACAATGCTCCTGAGCTCTCAAAGGCTCGGAGTGTTTTAATCTATCCTCTTTGTCTTGTTAACTGTTTGATTCCCTAAATAGGCAAACATGGCTCAGAGGTTTTCTTCTTCTGACAGAGGAAAAACCACATTTTGGTATTTTGGCTGTGCTGGTAGGGAGCTCTCTCGTGCCAGAGATGCCCCACAATCATTTCTATTGTTTTTTGGTTGTGTTGCACTGTGTTTTTTCCTCTTCCGGTCTCTGTCTTCCGGCCACTGTCTCCTAGCTGAATCCCTCTTCTGGTGTGGAGACATTATTGTAAAATGCCTCTAAGGATGGTTGGCCACCTGTACCTACAATGGAGTGGCTATCAGGCCTGTGAAATCCCTGCAACGACCCCTTTCAAATGATAACCATGAATGTTTTCTGTTTTACACAGAAAACGCTGTAAACTATAAAATCCCACCCATCTCCGCTTATTTGGGACTTAAAAAGTCCTTAAACATGGCCTATTTCTCTATTGGGTCCGCCTTTACAGTGATATCACATCTCCATCGTTGATCTGGGTGCTCTAGATCCAACGGTTGTGATCTATTTCGGGTGGCTCTTTTGTATTGGAGTTAATCGCCCGATGAGGGTGGTTTTCTCTCTCCTCATCTTGGACACGTGGCAACTGCTGTATGGCATCGGGTGGAGCTCGTCCTAAACCACTTATCACCTTTGGCTCTCCTGAAATCCTACCAGTTTTGTGATTTTCCCTTTATATTGGAAAATACATTAAAATGTGAAAATCCCGCTTTATCAGACTTGAAATGGTGTTCAACCACTTTAATAAACCTCTTCGGGTTTGTAATGTCGCATTGGCGCTGCTCCCATGTTCCCTATGTATTTCATTAGATAACTAAATACATTGAAAATGCATTAAAAATAGGCTTACTTACGGACCTAAAATATTATATATTTCATTCCTGAACCCTTTCGGGTCTGGGCTTCATCGCAGTCGCAAAACCAAGCTTCCCTGTGTATTTCGTTATATAACGAAAATACCTTGAAAATGGCCAACTTGCGGACTTGAAATATTATGCAATATTATCTATATAACTATCGGGTCTGGTCATTAGGTCACACCGGGCCCATGTTTAGCGCTCCTTAATGTTTCCACCAATTGTGATCAGCTGATGCAATGTGGGCAGTCGATCTGCGCACGTGATCAATGGTCCACGTTTAATCACCGATCACGATCACTCATTCCATACTGTCTGTGCCGATTTGCCTCTGCCGATGCGACCCGCCGATCTAATCATTGGAGATTGCTGATCGGCGGTGTCTTCTGCAGATTGCCATTGCCCGCCGATTAGATCCATCGATTGCGATTTGCCACTTAGATCTGGGCCATTGATCAGCCAAATCAAATGACTTGTTAGAAAATTATATATTGCAGAGCAATGGAACACATAGAATATTACATAGATATAAACACAGAAAACACATAAAACTAGATAGACACAGATATACATGGTTCACCCAGTTTGAGCTATGTCCACCCTGAACAGCCAGTCCTTCCTTTCTATTATCCAACAAAATGAAGAGACACAACCTACATCAGATCTGCTATAATATCCTCTGTTTTCTCTCACAGCCTCACCTCTCTTTTTCTCGCTCGGAGAATACATGTCTATTACATAGCCTCAATACAATGCCCTCATACAAAGAGAGGGCTTGCCTTCTAGGGCAAGAAACCCTAAACTAAACATAAGTTCTACTTTAGATCATCTGCCTAATGAATGGCCCAGATTGACTAGAAATTACTATATTTTACAAGGCAATTTTACATCTATTTTTAGCTTCGGGGGCGCTGCCCCCG